>JAGDQP010001079.1:0-88197 GCA_022664845.1 Lepisma saccharinum
AAACCCACTACGTCCACCGCCACCAACCCTAAGGCTGTTGCCAGCTCGCGCCAAGTTCCTTTGTTCCTGTTACAGGCTGTCACCAAGGAACCTGGCTCATCCGTCTCCCATTTCACACCTTTTTAGGGCTAAAGAACTTGGCTCCACTTTTTGCACCTCTGGTGTTTTTGTTCGGATTCACAATACTGACACTAGCAGGCGCCATTCGTCTTGCAAAGCAGGCTCCTTTGGTTTCTCAGCTCAGCAAAAGGAATGAAAGGAAGCATTTAGGGTTGTCCCTAGCCATCCTTTTTCCTACTGACCTTGAGACTTGAGCGGAAGTGAGGTCCACTATTTGTAGCAGAAGGTGAACTTCTGTCAGGCCAGTCTGACGAATCAGAAGCGGCCTGGAGCTTAGCGTTGGCAGAGACCTACTCCTTTCTTTCCTACTCGGTGGCACCTGTGAAGTTCTCTCTTGCTCCTTCCAAAAGAGATTCACTGCCCAATGCATAGAGAGATACTGGAATTGTTTTCTCCAAATCCCACCTTAGCGGCACTATGAATGGTTGCGACAGGGCTGGAAACTACATGATAATTACCACGGTCGTAAGAAATTTCATCGCCTGTACGATGTATAATCCAGATTTTACTACTAGAAAATATATAGTAAATTGGATGCTTAGCATCTTAGCTAAAGTATGTACGATTTTAAAACCTAGTAAGTTGATCTATCATCACGCTTTTAAGATAAAAAGAAGGAAAAAATTCAAACGCATGTTGCGGACGAACTAGAAAAATTTCAACGTAAAAATAACTATCCAGTCACTGAAGTCTTCTCACTCAGTGTTGAATTCAGAGAATTCAGGAGGTGTGTGGGGGTGGGGTAGAAATTGCGCTAAAAGAGGAACTTTACTTTCAAGAACAATATTTTATCTTTTGCTATGGCTCATAACAAACTCCCTGGAGAATTTTGAAGCTCCAATGGGGATTTCTCTCGCCCCACCGTATAGGTTCACCATTAGTACTATCAGATGTAATTATTATACACGCATATCGTATTGAGCCTATGTTGAAGCCAAGTACTCACCTTTGGTGCTGGGGTCGTCGGATCGATCCCTGCTCATGCTATGTGGGCTTTGTGGTGAACAAACACCGTGTGCGTGGGTTTTCTCGACGTGCTACCGTTTCCTCCCACTTTCTTCATTCCACCAATTCATCCCATCCTCATCCATACGGTCTGAGCCATAGTTGCCTAAAGGCCTTAAAATGAATTTAAAAAAAATCGAAGCCAAGTATGGGAGTTAATCTGTCCATCAAATGTTAAAGCCACAATTTTCCACTTAAATGGAAAAAGAAAAATATATCCTCGTCATAATCCGGAGCATATACAAATTTGATAAGTGACATAAATATTTATATTAGCTTTATATTAGTGACATAATTATTTATATTTATAAAGCTTTATGTATATTAATTGGTCATATCTTCACTATTAGGTTTTAAGGACTGCTTAAAAATATTGTCGTGATAAAATGATCGTGTAAGTTCATAGTGCAGATACAGGCATTGATTATTTATATGAAGAAAATTTTAATATTAATATCTATTCAATGCATAAAATGAAAATAGCGAAATAAGTTTACTAGTTAGAGAGACTCGCTCAAGCAGATACTGACAAAACCCTCCAAGATTTTAAGATTTTCCGTGGTGCGTGAGAATTTCATCAACGGTAGTTGATTCCGAATATCATCCCAACCAGGAATAAATCTTTATATTTCTACCCAAACAGATAGTAAATTGAGTTACAAGCAAATACTAGTTTTATAATCCCCCTTCGTAATTTATTACAAATCGAACACTGCCTAAACCTTTACCATGAGCATAGTACAGATTAAAATGTTTAATGCGCAGTTAATGCGGTCTAATGACACAGATATCAGTTTTGTTTAGGACAGATATTAAACAGATTATGAGGTAACAACATTAGCAGTAACAGCTTGTGTAAAACGGTATGAAATGGAACCTGTTGGTTTAACGTGAATAGAAAAATTGATTGTTTTTGTAGATTTGTATCTAATATACGAGAGCCTGGTAGTTCATTAGCCTGACGCCGGATGCGGTGGTCGACTGACTTAATGCAGAAGGGTTCAGTTCACGGAGTGTTGGGAACGTGTCCCGGGTGGTGTTTGTGGAAACTTCAACTTAACTACTCGTATTTCTTTGAGACTAGCGAAGTAATTAGTACTAAAATGACATAAAAGGGAAGTTTACGAAACGTCCTTGTATCTGGTTGAGTTTCTGTCTACTATTTCCTACATTCTCTTCATGGAACCAACGCTTGATGGACAAATCATTTCTATGAATTTTGTCGTAGGCATTCTCGGAATACTGCGTTTAAGAAAACATGCAAATGCACTCAATCTTAAGGGTGGTGTGGAAAAGGCTAAAAAATTAAAGGTTCTGATGTGGAACCGAAGGGAAATTACGATACCAAAATGTAGTCTAGTTTTGGTCACTTTTTGCCTCATGTGCAATCTGAATAAGTTCTATATTACTCTAAAAGAGAACCATACTTTGGTAGTTAGAAAAAATATCTAATTGCATGAAATACGTCGTGAGAATATGAAGCAAAGTTTTAAAAATAATGCTCAAGTTAACTTGTGGAGTTACAACTAAATTTGAATATTTAAGGCTTTTGGGAAACGTACTTTGGCTCTGGCCGAATGGATAAGGATGCGAGAATCGGTGGAATGAAGAAAATGGAAGAAAAAACGGAAGAGTCCCGACTCCCTGAGAAAATCTACGCACAAGGTCTTTGTCCACTACAAAGTCTGCGTGGCACGAACTGGGGACCCCACGCACCAAAAGTCCCATGGAGTTTCACTGTTTGAAAAATTACTTAATTACAAACTCAAGAAAAGTATTATTTCTATTTCAATCATAAATGTAGTACTTAGCACAGCCATGTGAAGGTGTGGTCATTTTGAAGAGAAGTAGCAAACTGACAAACGATGTATTGTTTTGGAAGGTAGAAAATCAGTACTACGGAGAACAATATGAAATAATAATTGCATGGTGTATTGGGGGAGGGGAAATCCAGCAGGATGCTCAACATTGAGTAATATGAGTAAATGGCACTAGGAATAAATCGGCAAAGTCTGGATATTCAGGATAACTAACTGTTACCAGTAGCTAATATGAAAGTGTGTTTACATATAAATAAATGCTTTGGTAGAACTTCACCTACTGTTTCAACCACGAGCCGCCACTGCTTGTCCGCCGTGTCTACTCGTCAGATGGTAGCACGAGAGTAAGAGTCAGACTTTTCCCTCACTCTAAAATTAAAACATTTCGTATTTAAATTAGTTTTTCTGTCTGTTAGGTTTGAAATGTACAACTTTAAAATCGATTATAACTTCATTACCGTTCGTTCTAGGTGAAAAATGATAATAGTGACTCAGAAAGAAAAATATATGATCTTTCGATTTTAATAATAATTTATGTAAAATAAATTTGTAGTGCTTGCTTACATGTTGCTAAATAAAATTCAATGAATTAGAACATTAGGGATTGGTTACCTAAAAGAGAGCTGTAGTACCATTTCTTTAATAGCAAAATTAAAGAATTTGAAAATTATCATTTTGTATCTTACAAACAGGTAGTCTCCATTACATGAGCACCTCAAGGTTCCTGCATCGACATTTTTAACAAGGCCTCATGTGCCTTATGTTCTGAGAAATAACAATAATGACAAACTAGAAATGTTTCTACTACTAAAAGACGAAGGCTGTTTTTGAAGCTTGTATGAGGGTCTCATTTTAAAATGCAATTAATAGCAAATAAAAACTACTAAACGTACTTTTCTTTAGGCAGCAACTTACAACACGGGAAGGGGGACAGTAATGACGCTCGTGAATTACAGGAATTCAACCATACTCACGGTTTGTAAGATAATAATAAAGAACATTAAAAATATTCGAACTGTTAGCAAACGGTAAACAACGAGCTCCAATTCGTATTTTGATTCGACACGACTGTCTTTTCTTTTAGATGTGAATGAAACGGATTTACATAACAGCTAAAATCCAAGCAGTACCGGTAGTAATGAAGATACAGAAGAAAGTATGTTTTTTAATATCTTTAAATTCTTCCATTTTAGAAAACGGCTTATGAATATTAAAACTTAAAATTCATCATACAAACATAAAATTTGATCTTATAAATACTGAAGGAAAACGATACAAAAAAAGTGTATTGAAAATGTGAAATCGTTATTTGGACAAGGGACATTTCTTACACATTTTATGGTCTCAAATGAGTCTGTATCTCTTATTTACAGTTCGTTTCAATAATAACATACAAGTATATTTAATATATGTGAGAAACATGGAAAGACAGAGAATCACCCAGATTTGCGTTTGCATAACTCTCGCAACTAATATTCAAAACATTTCATTAATATAATGATCATTTACCATGAGTTTTAAATACAATGCTGTAATGTTAATACAATCAAATAGATATTTGATGTTCCTTCTTATTCTGCATTTTATTACATTTGTATATTCAGGCTGATACAAAAGTGTGAAACCACGTAACTAATACAGATTTTACGAAACATGAATGTAATCATATGCAATGTAAGTGAGATCAAGTACTACATCTTTGTAGTATGCTATATGTTCCGTCTGCAATCTTGAATCGACCAAAAGGCCAAAGAGTTTAAATTTTTATTCAGAAAGTCACTGGTGTACTGTGTGTGAAATACAGGAACAGTGATTTCAAAATATTTTGTGAAATATTTAGGCGGCAAGGATGTGCAATAGCAACAAAAAGTTTACGCTATCCCCTGTGTGATGCGCACGCGCCGTGAACCTCCCATGGGGGATGTGGAAATAGCGCTCCACATATTCTTGACCTAGGGCACGAAATGAGGTGAGATGGTCAGTCCTACGCTCTATCGCCTTTACCCCCTAAGCTGCCCAGAAATACCAAGGGCACTCTGGTACTCAATTTGATAGGAGGATGAGTGCACGTCAGGCACGGGAACACTGCGAGAAAAGCCTCGGCCAGGATTTGAACATGGAACGCCCGATTCGTAGTGAGACGCGCTACCACCTGAGCCATGTCGATTCCTACAGTAATAATACAACTACATTTTAAGAAATGTATTTGTTTGATCAAATACACAAAATTCATAGCTCAATTGATATCAATCTTCAAGCAATTGTAAACTGTGGCTTCCGACAACAGATCTTAGAGAAAAATGATTATTGATAGCTGATCAGCTAAAGGTTTCATTTGTTATGAATGTGGTGCCGAAACCCGGGAATCAATAGACATGTAGTAGGAGTGTCCGTATAGGTCCAACGGGTTCGGGTCGCCATCTATAGCGATCAAAACGAACAAAAGTTTTGATGACAAGAAGACCCTTGGGAGGTTGGAAGCACTGATCTGCAGTTTATGCGAAGTAATGAAGTCTTGAGCACAAGGCTGGTGATGAAACTCACTCCTATTTATTTATGTTAAGGGAGTATGTGACGTGTGAACATACGTTTATTTATTGTATAAGTAAAATGACGTATATTTTCATTGTGACATATATTAAGTCCAAAAAAATTGAGTGGAATACAAACACAAGTGGTCTTTATAAAGTGCCTGTTCGCTTGAACGAGGGATGCTATACTCTACTGTGGAGTGGAAGAGTTTGACAGTTATCGGAGGAATACTGGAATGGTTTGGATAAATTATTATATTCTAGGTAGCCTAAAAAGAATTTTCATTTGTGAGTAACACTTTTTGATCCTTGTTATCAGTTGCTGAACGTTCAGTTTTCACTCATTTAGGACAAATATATTTATTCAGTTGATACTTATGAGGTGAATACTTTTTATATTTTCAACGATAGAAAAATCTGAATATCCTTGTCACGTTGAATTCATCATCAGATTTTACGATAATTTTCAAAATAGTGTATGTTTCGTTTTGACATAAGGAACCATTTCTTTAATAACTGGACCTGGAAGGTGACAAAGGAAATATTTTGCGCATTCGACAACAATAGAAAGCACGAAGTCTGAACGTGAGGGAGGTAAATTTAAGTGTTTTTACCTGCTGATGTTACAGGTGAAGATATTTTTTCATCGTTTTTTCTGCTGACCTCCAACAAATTGATTCTATTTTGCTTCTTCGTCGGGAAGTGACTGCAGTGTTGCCACATATAGATTTAATCACCAGAGATTTATTCCCGAAGCCGTATAATAGCGAGTAAGGAAGAATACGTATCCATGAAGATTTTTAAATAATTGTGAGTGCCAAAAATAAAGTGTAGGATATTTGTAGAACTGTGAGGGACGAAACTAAAGATAAATATACTGTTATGTGAGAAAGATATGAAAAGTTTGAATGAAACAACCGAAAGTGTTGGACAGAAATTCCAAGAGAGAAAAGAAATAATTTTTTTATTCCGAAGAGCATATTTTTCACTTGTACTCTGTCTTCATTAAGCTATTGACGAGTGATTGAGATAACATTTCTGTGTGTACCACATTTGTTAAACATAGAACTTATGTTAGTAAAGTAATTTTTTAAAAAATCCTGGTACCCTAACAAAATAAATAGAGTTATAGTGCACTTAGTAGGACAACGAATTTCAAGCACAGATTATCGAAATTACTACAAAGATTTTGTTCAAAGAAAAACATAAATATTGTCGGAAAGAATTATTTCCGGAGTACAAATAGGTTGTAGTCGCGTCTTGTATTTCTTTGTAAATGTACATAATAAAGGCGTGGGTACCCACATGACTTGATAGGTTTTAAAGTATATTAAAATCAAGAAATAATAGCACGATTTTGAAGAATTTTTATGATAAGCACAAGCGTAAATCCGAAGCCGATATACTCTGAACTTATTAGAAAATTCACATCGAACCAAAGAAAACATTATTTTAGATATTCCTGCATCTTCTAAATGGTTCCTAACTATATATTGATCAGATAGAGTCAGGATACGGAGCGCTTACATAAAAAATAGTATAGCTAGTATATTTTTATTTTGTATTCTATAGTATCCATACGTTAATGATGCAAATTGTAAATGGTACGGTATATATGCAATTCATTCCATCATCTATCACATCATACGAATAAACATAAGCATACATTTTTGTTACCGCCCATAAATTCATTTTATCTCATAAGCATACATTTTGGTGAAGTAGTGAATATGTTTTGGAATATTTTATGTGTCTAAAAGTGATTTATTTGTACTGTTCATTTTACGAGAACTTTGAAAGACGAACAGTCCGTCCGTCACCAAAATTTTAGATTTGTTTTGCATCAATCTATTTTATCAGCAATTGTGTTTCTATGTATAAATCTAAATCCGAGAGGTTATATTCTATTTTCAGCATGATTACTATTGAGAATTATTTGAAATATTATTTTATCTCTTGTTCTATAGGGTTACTTATTGTAACGCTGTACCAATACTCGTAGTAAAAAAGTGAGAAGAAAAGTAGTACTGTATGAATAGACAGTCACATGTGAATTGCAGTAAAATGACACGTTGTTTTCACTACTATCTGAGCTCTGAAAAGAAACATTTATTATAGCAGCTCTGAAAAGAACTGTCTATTATTGTAGCTCTGAAAAGAACTGTTTATTACAACAGCTTTGATAAGAACTGTTTGTTCATGTAACTTTAATCGGGATAGTTTATTGGATTAACCCTGATAAGGACTGTTTTTGTTTCTTCGTGAGGATATATACATATTTTAGTTAGGCAAAACTTAAATCAAGCTGTAAAGAAATTCTTAATTTTGCTTGCTGAATATTCTGAAACTGGATAACATTAATAGTGTAATTTCATCCATTGATAGTGAATAAGTAAAATCTTGTTTTTTGAATATCGATTATTGAACATCAATGCCTATCCACGTGTAATAATAGTCATTGGTATTTGTTTCGAACTGTAGTAAATTTTATACTGTCACAAAATCATATCCATTGAATATTTGTAAAAGGATTTACAGTATTCTTTTTACTTTCGAATATTGGGATGGTGCGTTTATTAACAATATAATTCAGGTAATTGAAATCCTGGACAATAGTGAAAAATCTCTATACTTTTAAACCAATAGCATTTTTGCTCATTGTGCTTGTGCTATCTTAGGCTTTAAGAATCAATTACGTATACAAAACTTTGCGTCTGGTGTCGCTGATATCTTTTTACGAGATATTGAAATTAATTTGCAACATTCTAAAAAAAATTATATCCCGTCATAATCTCTAATTTTTCTTTTGGTGTCTTTTCGTTATACTATTTTCCCACGGATTCCGAACCATACCGTTACAAACTCTATATATTTTAAATACGTCTTTACCTCTTTTAATGTACAGCGGTACTTTTGAAACTCATAGAGAGGATGCACACACGATTTTATAGGAAATACCAGCTCGAAGATTTTAGCTTGTAAAATTTTCAGAGTTCTTACAAGGATGTCTTCCAGAAATTTGACGTGTTTCTCCAATAGTGTATGTCCCACTGCCTTCCGTGTAAGTGGTAAGTATACTTTTAAGTTCGAAGTATGAAACCTCTCCAGAATCCCAGTGAAGTTCATAGCAATAACAACTTAAAAATTCATATCCCAATTTTATTGCTGTTGATAGTTTCGTGACGGGGTAGAGCAGTTTGAAGATCCGAAAGTGTAAAATGTCCTAGTCTAAATTTACGATGGCCAGCTTCTTGAAAGTGAGATTGCTTGTCTCGATCTTAGACGAACGCAGAAAATGTATGACTGTTCTCATTACGTCCAGCTGATAAATAGTAAAGTAAGTTATTAGTCCTTTTTGTTAAACACTGAGAAAATGTGGAAATAGGTAACCTCGAATTGGACAATGACATGATTTTAGATGGTGTCGTCAGTGTACATGCTACGCTCTTTGTCCATTTGTGTATGTAAGTAAATTACATTGTGTATAGATAACACAGTGATGAAATACTGAAGGTCTTGGCTAAATCCTATTTTTAAGTGGAGTCCCCCACGTTTAATCATTTACCAGGTGTTAATATGAAACCGGAATTTGTGCATAGACTGCGTTAGCTGTTACTGTGGTTACCGTAAAACTGCGTCCTTGGCGCCACTTGCTTGTTTGAGTGCTGATAACGATTTGCAACTCACAACCAGACAAGTTTCATGTCATAGTGTGGTGTTTAATAGCGTTGAACATGGCGCAATTTGTACCTACAAACTACGATGTGCGGACAGCATTGATTTTTTGTTACCATTTGAAGAAAACTACTGCAGAATCGCATCGCATGCTTGTCGAAGCTTATGGTGATCATGCTCTTGGCAAGTCACAGTGCTATGCTTGGTTTACAAAATTTAAAAGTGGCGATTTTGACGTGAGAAACGAAGAACGTGGAAGACCACCGGAAAAGTTTGCATACAGCGAATTGCAAGCTTTGTTGGATGAGGATGACGCTCAAACGCAACAACAACTGGCGGATCAATTAAATGTGACACGCAAAGCAGTTTCTATACGTTTAAAAGCCATGAGCAAGATTCAGAACGTGGGAAAATGGGTTCCACATGCATTGACTGAACGACAGCAGGAAAACCGAAAAACCACTTGCGAAATTCTGCTCGCTAGGTACAAAAGGAAATAATTTCTCCATCTAATTGTGACTGGTGACGAAAAGTGGATCTATTTCGAGAATCCTAACGTAAAAGATCATGGGTAACTCCAGGAGAACCGGCGACATCGACTGCAAGACCAAATCGCTATGGGCGGAAGACAATGCTTTGTGTTTAGTGGGATCAGAAGGGAGTGATCTATTATGAACTGCTGAAACCGTTAATACCCAACGTTACCGACAACAAATGATCAATTTGCATCAAGCTTTGCGTGAAAAACCACCAGAATATGACCAAAGACAACATAAAGTGATTGTGCTTCACGATAATGCACCCTCCCATACAGCAAAACCGGTCAAGGAAGCGATTGCGACGTTTGGCTGGGAAATCCTTCCGCATGCGGCTTACTCACCAGACTTGGCGCCTTCCGATTTTCACTTATTTGCATCCATGTGACACGCACTTGCTGACCAGCGCTTCACATCTTACGAAAATGGCTTGATGACTGGTTTGCAGCACAAGAGGCACAGTTTTTTTGGTCTGGCATCCACACATTGCCGGAACGATGGCAGAAATGTATCGCTAGCGATGGCCAATACTTCGAATAAAATAGTTCTTAGCATTGTCATTAAATCACTGTGTCTTTTCTGTACATAAATTCTGGTTTCATATTTACGCACCTGGTAAGAGGGTGGTAGGTGATAAATGTTTAAAGTATACCCTCGAGAGTTATCATCATAAAAAAATGTATGCCCAGTATTTTGAGAAGGAATGTACATTTTGAAAGTTGTTGTTTTTATAGATTTCACTTAAACCTACTTTCGCTATCCATGAGGAATCTTGAAGATAAATGCGATGATTAAGAAAAAGAGATGGGTTATTGTTAGAGTAAGTTAGAGAGTGTAGAGAGATGGATTATTGTTAAGGTCTTGACACTTGCATTTGAAGTAAGAGAATGTAGAAACTATCATCTCTACTTTCAGAAATCATTTTCGCTTAAAGTGACGTGTTATGCTTGATGTTCCAAATTGTAGCAAAATTTTAATATTGAATTTAATATTCGTTCACCCATTGGAATGGTCATCTGCAAATTGACACCACTTTTTGCATGTGAATTAAGGTATTAAGTAAGACCAAAAGTACTCCGAATCTAATGACCTCTCAGTGTATATATTCAGTGTTTAATATATATGTCGATTCCAGAAGTCAAAGGGTTCAAGTGACATTTTCGAGTAAAAAACGTTCGAGGTATCTATCACAAAATTGTCACATTTTGTACATAAGCACATTTAGGTTCAGGGTTTCTTTGTACAAAATATGACAGTCTTGTATCACATATATTTCGGGTTATATAAAGAAGATTACCTCGAACGTCTCGTCAATGTCACGTATATTCCTTGGTTTCTATCTAGACTCCTGTAGTTCCTAACTTGTTTTCCTCTTCTGATCTGACCTTTCCTAACTCCTATAAATATATAGTTTATATCACACCACTATAAGGTTTGCTGTAGTGTATTTTAACTAACTAACTCTATGGCTTATGGAACTCGCAAGTTTATCGCCGCAGTAACAGACGTTCGCCATTGGATTCTTATCCTGGGAAACATCATGCCAGTTTTCATTACGAACACCTACTTCTCGAAGATCTCTTCTAATATTGTCCTTCCAACGACGTCTCGGTCTTCCCAATGGTCTCCTTCCATCCGGCCTTCCAACCAAGATAGAATATAATCTTCGTTTTCCCCCATCCGAGCTACATGGCCTCCTCACCTTAATCCTCGCGATTTCATTATTTTTACATCTGGTGAATCGTACAGTCCGTGGAGTTCTCCATTATGCAGTCTTCTCCATTCTCCAGTCATCTCGGCCCGTATATCTTTCTCAAAACCTTATTTTCAAACGCACGTAATTTATGTTTATCTGCTAGGGTCGTACTCCAACTTTCGCAACCATAAAGTATTGCCGACAATAACCGTTCTCTTTCCATTTCAATTTCCTTGATATTAACCGCAGTTAGAAGTTTTTCAACTGAATAGAAACATGCGTTGCCCGATACTAAGGGACTTTTTATTTCGTTCGTGACCTCATTTTTGCTTGTTACGTATGCTGCCAAGTATTTAAATTTGTTTACTTACTTCGCATGCACGAATAGCACGCTTCTACTAAGACATCGGTGTTGTTTTGCAGTGCATCTATATCGTCCCATATTAAATCTACATCATCCGCGTATACGAACAGTTGATTCAAACCATTCAATAATAATTCCCTTTTTGTTCCCGTACTCTACTTATGGGTCACTGAGACATCCTCACTAGTTGAACTTTCTTTTTTCATTTTGAATTCCAAATCATATTAGGTTACTGTATAACTTTTCCCTTTTGATAGAATCATAAGCCTTTTTAAAATCAATGAATAGCTGGTGAACCGTCCCATTGTATTCACATTTCTTCTCCAAAATTAGTCTTAAGGCGAAAATCTGGTCCAACATGGATCTGTTTCTTCTAAATCCACATTGGTGATCTCCAATTATTTCATCTACGTATACACTTAGGTTTGTTAACAATGTTAGTAACAGGGTGGAAGTAACGAGATTCCGCAGTAATTATTACAGTCCGATTTATCACCTTTTTTGTAAATCGGAACTATTATTGAGGTTTTCCATTCCATTCGGAGCTTCTCCTTTCTCCATATAGCACTGATCAATTTATGTAGTTCCTTGATTAGTGCCGTTCCTCCTGCTTTAATTAATTCGGCTGGAATGTTGTCTATTCCTGGTGATTTGAAGTTTTTCAATTTCTTTACCTACGTTTCGAGCTCGATCTCGCTAGGTTCGGGAATCCATGGTTCTGCGGTATGGATTTCAAATTCCTCTGTTTGTTCCTCGTTGTGTACATTAAGAAGTTTGTCGAAATAACTTTTCCACACATCGACAATTTTAGTCGGATCAGCCTGCAGATCTCCACGTTCATTTCTAATCATTCCTAACCTCGGCTGGTAACCCTTTCTTAACGAGTTTACCCCTTTGTATAGATCTCGTATGTTATTTTTCTTGCTGTTTTGCTCTATCTCCTGAATCTTCTGCGTCAGATATTCTCGCTTTTTGTTTCTGAACCCGCGTGTGGCGTTTCGTTTCGCGTTACTGTAGTGGTTGGTATTTGCTTCGCTTTCATTACTTAGCCATTGTCGCCTTGCTTAAGACATTCTTCATCAAACCAAGGTTTGTTTTTCTGTTGTTTCTTCTCACCTACACGTTCCTTCGCTGCGCTCTTAACTGTTTCACGAATTCTCTCCCACATCTTACTTACATCAATTTCATTATTAATATCATCATTATTATTACTGAAGTCGGCTAAGATTTCGAACCTATTTGAGAGTTCGAGTTGGTAATCTGCTTTAATACTCGGATTAACTTCGAATTTCAGTTGTTTTGATCCCTTTGCATTCTCTGTTCGCGATTGGTTGGAGTTACTGGTCTTCCACCAGGCGCCTCCCCAGGTGGCGGATAGGGAAATGCCGACCAGATACGGTGGGTACCGGAAATAATCCGGGGCGGACCAAAACCAGTACTGCTGCCTTGCAGTTAGTAGAAGGATCTACAAAGGATAGGGGAAAATAACCCTAAACAAAAATATCATGGTGCGGGAAAGCAGCATCACCATTATCATTCTGAGGCTGAAGATGAATGACATCGGCAAGGCTTAGAGGTGGACGGAAGACGACATCTTGAATGTCTGCCTTGACTGCGAGGTCGTAGGGCTGACAACTTTACACCGCTAAAACATGTCAAGAAATAATAACAGATGGTTCATGGATTCTCCGGAGGTAAACTAGTCCCTCATTCGCATCTCCGAGCGGAGACTGCTTAAGGGGGTTCCAAGAACAGGATTAAGAAAGACCTTAGAATAGGAACGTGGAACGTACGAATGTTATACCAAACGGGCGCTCTTCGGATGGCGGTACGCGAGACCGAGAAGTACGAGCTAGACATATTAACGATACAAGAAGTTCGGTGGGAGGGTCAAGATAGCATCAGAATGGACAAGTATACTTTCTACTATGGAAGAACACAGTCTCACGATTTCGGAACAGGACTCCTCATTAAGAACAGTATCCTTCAGGCGGTTCAGAATGTAGAGTTTGTAAACGAAAGACTATCGTACATTACAATACGTACTCGATGGGGCAACATGGTTTTAATAAATGTCTATGCTCCGACCGAGGTGGCTAATGATAACGGCAAAGATATATTCTACGATGAGCTAAAAAGGCTGTTTGACCGATACCGAAATATAATTCGAAAATTGTGTTGGGTGATTTCAATGCAAAGGTAGGAAGAGAAGAAAAATACAGATCCACTATAGGCAAATACAGCCTTCGAAAAGATCCAACAATGGAGAAAGACTGATAACTTTCACAATTTCAAAAAACCTACTGGTAAAGAGCACGTACTTTGAACACAATACATACACAAATACACATGAGTATCTCCGGACAGCAAAACACTCAACCAGATCGATCACGTATTAGTAGACAGACGAAGACACACCAATATAATGGACGTTAGGTCGTACAGAGGAGCGGAAGGTGTCACCGACCATCAATTAGTGATGACAAAGTGGTGTATTTTACTTTAGTTAATTGAAATTTATATGGATTGTGTATATTCAAAACGTTGAAAGTATACTATGTTTGTACAGCAAACCGAACTTGCGTTTAAACCATTTTATCAGCCCTCGATGACCAGAACAGATACTTTCGAAGAAAAGACAAGATCCGAGAAAGTGTATTCGATTGTAATGTGCATACTTGGTTTTATCATTATTATTATCAGAACCCATGCGAGGACAAGAGCCGGTAGGAGGTTTACAACGTTGGAGATCGAAGGAGAAGATCAGAAGGAAATCACGAAGAGCTGTTACAACCAGTTTAAGTTTTTCTGGTGTTTCATTTTAGCATAAAAGAGAAGTTTGTAAGGACATGGGATAGTTGCTCATGGAGATGGTCGGTACTGAAGATCGCACGAGGACGGACGATGAATAGTTGCTTGTAAGTATGAGGGTGTGATGGTGTGTTAACATAGAATTCTGAGAGAGAGAGAACATCGCTGCAATTGGATACGAAAAAGTTTAGCTCGTGAAAAGTGGGAATTTTGAAAAAAGCGACAATTATCGTTTTGTATTTTCAATCAATATTCAAAACTCTAAATTTGAATTTAATTTCAATGCTCAGTTTCCACTCCGCCAATTGCTGACTTTGTCTATCGCAGTCTATTCGACGGAACCTAAAAACTTCACGAAGAAAACTTATCTTTTGAAGTTGGTGCTATTCACGACTACTAATAGACTAGACTTCATTTTCCCTAATACATTGTGTGAGTGTCCAAACCCTTCGGAAGCTATCCGGGCAAAGATGAAAACTCCGAATACAAAACTTGCCGGCCGATGCTCAAGTCTGAAAACGTAAGCTAAATACAATATTCTAGAGTCCACTTCCTATAAAGTGGAATATACTCATGGTTAGGGATATTTAGGAATGAGAAAATTACTATTACGAATAACAATTCTTTCAATCTAGCTTCATTTGCTAACACGTTCTTGAACAACTTCACATTTTTGTTCAGATACAGATGATATTCGACATTACAGCTTTGTTGATACGATACTACTTTTAATGCATTTTCTCTTTTAAATAAAAGAATTATCTGAATGAATTCTACACACGTACAATAAAGATTTATTTGAAGAAATATACAGATTACCGTACAAAGTTATAATTTGACTTTGTTGATATTGCTTTCAGTATTTCTTTCTTCTTCTCAATGAAATGATAAAATTCTGCACAAGTAAATTTAAGTTTTCCTTTATGTACAATTCAGCCTTAGTTATTTCTACACACAAAATGGTTGCTTGAAGGTATGGCAAAAACATGTTGAACAATTATTTTTTACTGAGGAGATTTTTCTAAGATTGCATTTTCTTCTAAACATTTGCACCACTTCTCAACACTTGTTAAATGTTCATCATTCATAAAAGCAGGCACTGCTTCTTTCAGTAAACAAAGTTCGTTGTAGAGAGCATCTTCATCTCGACTGACTCCTAATTTTTATCTTAGGAGTTCAATGAGATTTGGAATTTTATCAAACTTTAAAGATAAAAAATTCCTGAATGGAGAATGTTCGTAATCGAAGCAATTTTCAAGATAGCCTTTGACTCTTGGATAAATATCAAATACTTCTTTCTTAAACTTTGAACATTATTGCTTGGTCTGTTTCCTCATTCCCACCGCTTTGCCTTTGATGCAATATACAAGGTCTGTCTGAAAAGTATCCGACCTTATTTTTTCTGAGGATGGTAATATGGCACACAGGTATACTTCATGCACATGCTTGTTAGGTGCCGTGATCTTCGTTTGCTTCAGCATCCGTTAATCAGGCAATGTGTAGTGTCGTTTCGTCCTTTGTCGCCGTTCCATTCTGGCTGAAATGACAGAACGTGTAGAATAAAAATACTGTATCACGTTTTTCCCGAAACTTAGAGATCGTTAAGCAGAAAAAATACGCAAAATTCAACAAGCTTTTGGAGACGATGTTACGGCTAGTACACGAATAAAGCAGTGGTACACTCGGTTCAAAGATGTCCGCACGTCAGTGGAGAGTGACATTGTGAATTACCAGAAGGACGAAGAGTTTCCAAAGGGACGTTCTCCGTCGCCTACGTGATTCATTTCGTAGCAAGAGACAAGACCAGTCGGCTTCACAAAGGTGGCATCTGGATCAGGATAAAACCCCAGTCCATTCCTCTCACTTGATCCAATCGCTCCTGGCAAAGAACGGAATTCCTGTCGGGCGACAAGCTCGTTGGCCTTCTGTGGATCTGTTTTATTTTTGACAGGAATAAAATTCCATACTATCAATCACACACAAAATGTACCTGTACCCGTCATTATGCTTTGCAATATTTTACAGATTGACCAAAAGAAAAGTTTTTCTCAAACTATTTCTTGAGGTTGATTTCTAAGAAACTGAGAGATTAAAATGGTTATGTTTATTTTTCTTTTTGGTCACTAGTTAATTCCATTACTTCATTATTTATTTCCCTATCTATTTCTCTAGTCTATTTGAGCTCTATTCACTATGCTTCTGGTTGATTTGGGGTTTCAGGGTTTTCATTTATTTATTTTATTAAAGATTGCTGTTCAAAGAGGAATACTCTTTTGTAAGTCGAAAATTTTTAGCTTTACAGTATGAAAACGAAACCAAAATGTTTCCTCTTTACACGTAAAACCAAAAATTGATTTTAAAAAAAAATGAGTTAACAAAAGAATATTTCTGGTTACATCATGTTAGAAAAACACAAATAGGATAGCTGTTGTAATTTTATTCAAGCAACTTACCTGCAATCGTGCTGGAACGAGAGAATCAGGCATTAATTCCCTTTATACAGACTTTGTATGTAGTAACATTTTAGAAAATCCACAGAAAAACAGGTAATTGAACTAGCTGGAAATGACTGACAAAGTTATTAGTCAATTCAACTGACAATTTTTCAGTGCATTTTTTTCAATATTACTACACACAATGATTCTGTTTACAAGGCAATTAACATTTAGTGCGTACAGAGTTTCATGTTGTTCTGTAGAAAGTAAGATATCTGAAAGAGAGGATAAAATGCTGCAAACAAAACTAAAAATTTCGATGGCTGCGTAGCTACCACAAACACTAGTCTATCTACAAATTACTACTATTGGTTTATATTAAGTGTAGGTTACCTTATCCATTTTAGGATCCATCCGTTAAGTACTGTGTCATCGCTGCTTGGGGTCTATCCGTCAAGTAATGTGTCATCGCTGCTTTGGGTCTATCCGTCAAGTAATGTGTCATCGCTGCTGGTAGTGGAACCTGTAAGAAACAGAAAAATATAGTGTAAATATATAGCGCAAGCAATATGAATATTAAAAATTACTCAAACTAAAAATAGCACTAAGAAGCCCTTTTTGCCGGGACGGTTAGAGAACTGTGGTGGCAATATAAGCCAAAATGCATCTTCCTTTCCCCTCAAAGAAAAAAGAAACAAAAAATCCAGGCATGGGCTTTTATTACTAGCTGATAAAGATAAAATAAAAATGTTTATATCACCATGTTTGACTGTAGATCTTCATTGTGGATGATTCTTGACGTTCACCCTCCCCTGAGATTTACCAAACTACCTGCCAATCCCACGTTACTCCTTACGTTGCCTGAAGAATCTTACAGCAGAACATTTCCTCCTCTCGATCCTTGGACGAGTCTCGATGACATCCTTCCTCCTACAAGAACAAAAACGGAAAAAGGGTTTTGTGATTTCTATTCAGTTAACACGTTCTTAGACTGTATCATAGCGTGGTGAAAAGGTCTTAACATAATGATAGAAATATGGGTTTTCGGGTGTTCATACAAAGGAAAATAAAATTTTCTCAATATTTTTGTTTAACCTAATTTGAATTTCATCGATCTTATCTGGTATCAGAAGAGGTAATTTAACATCCTAAGCACCCACCTATTAAGAGTGTCCATTTAGCTATTCTGTGAAAGTAATACTCTGCAGAATATCTTCCCTCATGGTTTTTAGGATAACATACCGAATATGTAAACATACTGGCTTGATGTTATATATATATACTGATTTTGCCAAAGTCTTTGACACCGTAGACCATTGCATATTACTTGCCAAACTTAAGCACTTCAATTTTACGGAAAACCTAGTCAATCTTCTTTCATCTTACCTACAATACCGTGTACAATTCGTTCTCTACAGAGAATTTGTATCAAAGGAATTCGAAATGACATCAGGAATACCTCAGGGGTCAAATTTAGGCCCGTTATTATTTTTATTATTCATAAATGACCTCCCTGATTGTATGGTAAACTCTGAGAAACTATTGTATGCAGACGATCTTAAAATATTTTCTAAAGTTGAATCAATCAAAGATTGTTATCAATTACAAGAAGATTTAGATAGCATAAATAGGTGGTGTCACAGAAATAAATTAGAAATGAATATCAAAAAAATGCACTACGATTACATTTACTAGACGACGAACGTTTATTCAGTTAGCGTACTCAATTAATAACAGTGTTTTATCAAGACCAGAAATAATAAAAGTTCTTGGAGTTAGTTTTGACTCTAAACTGACGTTTAATTGTCATGTAAACAATATAACAGGAGATTCTTTCAGAATTCTAGGATTTACTTATAGAACAGCAAGGGACTTCAGGATGACTAATACATACCAAAAGTTATATTATTCGTTTGTTCAACCTAAACTTGAATATGCGTCTATCATCTGGAATCCCACCACTCAAATTATTGTCAGAAAATATAAAAGATTCAATCTAAATTCATCAGGCTACTAACATATTAAACAACTGACTTTTATTCTAAATTTGAACATTATGCAAACCTAATTCAGAATTTTGAACTCATTACGCTGGAGGACAGGGGAATCATTATTGACTCACTCTCTCTTTATAAATTAATTCATAACTCCATAGATTGACTTTACTCTCTGAAATCAAATTTCGGTACCCGGATACTAGAACTCGAATGGATAACAATGACCTTTTCCACTGCATGAAAACCCCGAATTGGAACTCTAAAAAAGTCACCTATTTCGAGAATGTGCTTTACGTACAATAGGTTGTGTGGAATGAAAAATGAGGTAGACATATTTAATCAAAGCCAAAGAAGTTTCCAGAATAATGTAATAAAATTATTCTAAAGCAAGCAAAATTACTATAGCAAGTTCTAGTTTATAAACATAGGATGGCAAGAAAGAAGCTTACGATGGGCACATAAAAACTTAAAAGGGAATTATAAATCATTTAAATATATTTGTATTGTCAGTTTTATATTATTCTTATATCTTTATTTGTATATTTACTTTGTTTTTATATTGTATTAACTTATATATACAGGGGTTGGACAAAAAATCTAAAATACGTTATACAGGACACGTAAGTGTGGCCCGCCACTGTACACCACGTGTTGCGGTTGCCGATCGTGTTTTGTTTTCAATGTGTCATGTGGACCTTCCTCTTCCGTCAGCAGTACCCAGATCACCTGTGAGTGTCGTGGTGTGCAAGTGGTGCGGTAAAATGAGCGACCTGACAGACTTCCAAAGAGGCATGATCATTGGTGCCCGTCTGATTGGAGCTTCAGTGACAACAGTGGCAACCATTGTGGGGGTATCGACAGGCACTGTGTCCAATGTCAGGAGGGCATACACAATGCATGGGCAAACAACGTCTGCAAAGCACAACAGTGGTCGAAAGACAATCCTGTCCGATAGGGACAGGAGGGCATTATTAAAACGGATTGTAGCAGCTAAAAAGCAGACCACTGCAATGAAAATTACGTCTGAACTCAATTCCGGCCTACAGAACCAGGTTTCTTCAAAAACAGTGCGACGGGAACTTCATAAAATGAAAATTCATGGCAGGGCCGCGATCGCCAAACCTCTGGTCACAGCAGTAAATGCGAAGCGGCGTATCTAGTGGTGCAAGGACCACAAGGAGTGGACGCTTGATCAGTGGAAACACGTAATGTATTCCGATGAATCGACCTACACCTTGTTTCCAACAACCGGTCGTGTTTACGTATGGAGAACACCGTCGCAGGCCTATGATCCAGACTGTCTGTGCCCAACTGTAAAGCATGGGGGTGGATCTGTTATAGTATGGGCAGTGATATCGTGGTTTTCTGCAGGTCCCATCATAGCCCTGCATGGAATGATGAATGCTAAGGCGTATGAGGCCATTTTGGGGGACCAGGTTCTACCCATGGCCCACATATTGTTCCCGGATGGTGATGGCATCTACCAAGATGATTTGGCACCCTGTCACGCTGCAAAAACGGCGCAATCATGGTCCCCTGGGTCCCACAATCACCAGATCTGAACATCATTGAGCCATTGTGGTCTGTGTTAGAAAGGCGTGTTCGGTCTCATTACCCTCCACCATCATCCCTTAAGGAACTGGATCATGTTTTGCAGGAAGAATGGTACAACATTCCACACACCACGATTCAGGAGCTGTATACGTCCATTCCACGTCGGATCCAAGCTGTTTTGGACGCAATCGGAGACCCCATACCATACTAGGTATGATGTTCACACTTTTTCAAACGTTTTAGATTTTTTGCCCAACCCCTGTATATTACGTATGTATTATTACACCATTTTGAAAAGCTATGTTAATTTTAAACTTGTCTTTGTATGGATGTATTTCTCTTGTGTTTAGTATATATTATACGTTTATTTTGTTGATACTGTTGACAGTATGGAATGATTACATATTGCTAAACATTCCTGGTAAGACAAAAAAAAACGAAGTTGTAATTTACTTTTTACTTAATACTGTAACTGAGCATACATCTGTTGTATTCTTCTTAATAAATAAATAAATAATCCTATCGTTCTCTCTTTTTTTACCAATACCGTAGTTTGAAAAATGTATTTGAAAACCCACTCAACAATTACACCTTGTAATTCAACTTGTGATGTCTACATGTGTATGAATTTCATATATTTAGCTCAAAGAGCACTTAAGATTGATTTTGGATCGTTGCAATTGAATTCACAATGTATATCAAGCCAAACAAAATATGATATTTCTTAACACTTGCAAGGAAAAAAGATCTCTACCATTTCCATGTAATATCATCTCAGCTAAAGTCATTTATCGTTTTAAGATAATTAAATATTACAAATTCGGATTTTGTGAAATGTGGATTGAATACACTCGTTTTATATTTTGAACCACGTGAAATAAAATATGAACTTTAGTTAATGTTTTGACTTTTATGGCCTTTATGTATTATATTCGATCAAATGTACAATTCAAAATGAAATAAAAATTAATATTATATTATTTCTGTTCTAGATAATGAAGATAGTTTTAATTACGGTAGTTTTTTTTTCAATTCCTGAAATATTTATAAAAATTAGTTGCAGACTGTTATACGAGAATATTCTTGGTCAAATCCCACTAACAAATTATTTTGGAACTAATGAAATGAATCAATTACGAATTTTGTTTGTTGTTTCTCATGAAGCTGTACAAGCCATAATGAATTTGATAAAGTATCCTACCATGTCCTTCATTTACTTCATAATTTACATTTCTAAAGTTTTAACTGGCTTCTTTGATCTAAGTTCGTCTCAAATTTGAGAAATGGTTTTGCTCGGCTGGTACGTTTTCCTTAAAACGGACAAGTAAAGTAACAATCAACTCGTTCATTTCAGGCATAATCCCTTATTTGTCAAAATGTACTGAAGGAAGTCAAGGTGGTCGCCATCGAGAGCAAGGTTTGAACCTGCTTCACTTCGTGGTGGTAACCTTCGCCATTATAACAAGAGATTGGGCTTGTTATAATCATATCCTTTCATATCCTTTACACATTTTGATTTGGTCTTAGGTCTTTGATTTGGTCTTGGTCTTAGTCAATTTAGTCTTCGATTACAAATAAGGAAACTGAATTTAATCCACAACATAATTGAATGAAAAATGTAATTTAATTGAAATTTGGATAATATTTTCCATTCTCAATTTTTAATTTACGATTATTAAAAATCAGCGAATCATTTTGGCGGAGTTTGTAAGGCATAATTAGCAATGTTCAGAATAAAAAAGTTTCTCCATAATTTTAAGGTAAGGAAATGAAGACGAACTACTTCAGTATGATAGGGAACCACAATTTTCTCCAGAGCGGGTTAAAAGTCCGTCCGAGGTGTACAAACACTCCGATATTGAACATGAATAAAAACCTTCGCCAACACAAATTTGAAATTTGTAACTTCAATATTTGCTGGTGGTGAGAAAAGAATCTGAAACATATTTACGATTTGGAATGTTATTTCACATTTACGACAGAAAGATTTTCAAATTGTATATTTTTAAAAGGACATCAGTCCAGGAGTACATTTTTGTGGAGGACGGAGGAACTAAGGAACACGTTTTAAAATGGAAAATACTAAAGTGATATGATTTTTTTTCGAAAGTTACGGTTTCACGGTTTAAAAGTTATTCTGAGTCATGGTATTGTATCGTTATTACAAAATATGAATATACTATTGGTCACTAAAGGTTGGGGGCTAATGCCCCGTTTGAAAAAAAAAAGAAAAAAATTACAAGAACCATATTTATTTACTTTTAATTGGATTAACTTACGTTTCTAAAGTAATATAATGTTGATTGCATACATCATCAATTAGATTCTTCTAACAGTTTATATCACTGATTTTTCAATGAAACAAAAATTATGATCTGATAGCAAGTTTACTCATTGTCTGGGTTTTCGTTCTTCACAGCCCGCTTTAAAATATTATCTTAGTATTCTAAGTACTCATCAGGAGCAAAACGATTTGTTTTCCAAATCCTTAACTTCATTGCACTTGGACTGAAACTTTTTCTGATGGATGAGTTCTCGGCTGATGCCCTCTTAAAAGTTTTCAGGCCACTATAAATTTAAGGTAATTGATTTATTAATTCCATTTTAATGTCCATATGTACAATTATAAGTGTATTTTCAAAAACGCTGCAAAGCTAAATATAACCAAATTGTGGACCAATGCCCTTTTAAAAATATACAATTAATTTAATTCTATACGACTAAAAATTGTCGCACTTGTGAAATGAAGAACTGTGTGTTAACTGAGGGGCTTGCTGCAAAAAAGGTGTAACCTCCACTTCAAAATGGTTTCGAAAAAAGGACCGCAAGTTACAGGTATCAATACATGGTAAATATTGTATTGTTGCCATCAAAACTATTGAAGACACTTAGGGTGATACATTGGCACATAATGTTTCGCTCTTTATATAAATTTGAATTTTAAAAAAAAGGCCTGCACCAAGCCCCTCAAACTGATATTGTCAGTATTCATAACGTCAACAAATAAAACTTTAATAAAATTTTGAAATTTAGAGGAAAACTGGCTAAAAAAAACTGGATAGAAATAGGCCTATGCGACATTTCCACAGTCCTATGGTCCCGGGTGATAAAGGTCAGGGTCTTTGGTTAAGCAAAGGGGAGGCAAGCGGAATCGATCTAAGCTGTCGACCATCCTGTCTAAAGTTTTTCAGGAATTTCATCAGTTTCACCAGGTGAATTCCTGGATGATACCTTAAATAAGAGCCTCTCTGCCATTTACTATGTCGCTGCCGTACGTGACGGGCTTAGGGCAAAATTGCCTTGTTATTACTTTTATGTTATATTCATTCATCAACAGACAAAATCGTGATAGTTTGTAACAGAATATTCACATAAAATAATAACTAATTCTCGACATATTTTAAGTTGCAGTTTGTTCAGATCATGGCTCATTGCATTTGAACTGATTTTAACAGTGAAAATGATAACGCTCTGCGATTTATAAAATAATGAAAAATATCCATGATGAAAACAGAATATTCTTAACATCCCACTATCATACAAGTGATTATTCTGCTCAGTTGGAAGAGGGTTGTCTTAGCAATCGAAAGATCCTGGGAACGAGCCCAGCGGCCGCTCATCCTCACTGAGGTTTTCCCATGCTTTTTTCTTCATCCATACCAAATGTCGAGGTAGTACCTTCATACTAGATCCCAGCTGACTTCTTCCCACATCCTATCCGACCCAGTGTGGTAACTGAATTGGGGAAGGGGAGGAAAATTCCCAGGCACCTCTAGACACTTCCCAGGAACTACATTACCTTTGTGCTTTCTAGAGGGAAACTTGTTAAGAGCTTCATGAGTGGCATCAAATCATACCAAAAGTAAAATAAAATATAATTGAAATAATGATAATATTCAAATTAGTGAAATGGAATCTGAACTCAGAAGACAGCACACATTTTCTATAACAGGAGAAGCATATCAATAGCATCGTAGTAACATATCCAGCAGGTGGTGAGGAACTGCAGAAATTTGATCCATTACAGGTATTGTGAATTTCCACGACAAAAAACGAACGGAGATTTGTTTTTATGACTTTACAGATGGCTAGTGTATGTATTATTCAATATGTGTTAAAAGTGTTATTCAATAATGTCAATGGTCTACCATTTGAGTAACACAACGAAACAGTTTCACGATTACTAAAAACTTTTTTCTCAATGAAATTTTGCCTCCAATATAAGAAATTCCATCAGATTGGTCTATCACGGCCACAAATCTGATTTGTAATTTAAATAATTCATCGCTTTTAATATATTCTTTTTATTTCTATGAGTTTGCAAAAATCCAAAAAAGTAGATTATTTTAAACTATCTTTTTAATGCTGATTTCAAACAGATCTTTGATTCTTTTTACGCTTTGAAAAAAAACATGGAGTTTAATTTTTTAAAATGCATAGAATTGACTATTCCATTTCATGTTTCAGTTTTGTATGTGGTGAATAAACAAAGTCAGACAACTCAGGAAATGTATACAACTTTATGAATGAATCAAAACAGTAGAATAGACCTATCCACAATTCTTCAACTGTATATCAAAGAAATCTGTCTAATAAGCAGGATATAGTCTCTGAACATATATGGTAAAGCGTACTTCTTTCATCTTTATATTTTCTTTGAACACATAAAAATTAAATTTTACTTCGTCTGATAATTGTTTGGTGTATTCTTTATATTTTGCTAAAGTATTTCTTTTTATCCTTTCTTGATAATACTCAGATCATATTGAAAGAAATCAATGGGCTCTAGAGAAATTAGCACTTATATTGCAACTGAATTTTCTTTTTAAGATAACTAACATATTTTCTACCACTGTCTTGTAATTAACATCTTTCTGTTTTCCAGTAAGGTTTGAAAAACAAATCTTAATTACATACATACATATATATTTATCAATTCGGTACGAGAATCTTTAATTTTTTATGAGTTTGTGAATTTGGGGACTTATAAAAAGGGCCTTTTTGTAATTATTGTGTGTAATTTGAGGAAATATTGCTCTTGCGTACTGAGAATTGACCAAACAAATATCTTAGTAGTGTTCTTAATACTAATATTGAAAGAAACGATTTTTTTTCAATATTATCATAACACAAGTGTAACCAAAATTGCATGTCATGTAGTAAATACACTTACACGATTTACAATATGCGCTGATGGTTCTCGCATTTGAAACTGACAAAAATTGTATTTACATTTGAAATCAAAGCAACAAATAGGTCTTAGAGCACTTATTCACTTCTAAATAGCAAGAATCGTGTAGAGGAGATCGTTATTTTCTGGCCATCATTCATCTGCGGACAAAGTAACGACAAAAACTCAACAATCCAAGAAGAAAGGAACCCAACTTCAAAAAATTTATTAAAAATATGACTTAGTAACCAGGCCCCTTTTTAAAAATATTTAAAAATAAAGGATAAATGAGAGCAACAATGTTATTTTTAAAGCAGTCTAGATAACACTTAAGAATATCTATCAAATGAACTAATCTATAATTTGAAGATGTATGTGTTATTGAAGAAAAATTTGAAAGCCTAGGCTATGATATCTTATTTTATGGATCTTCGAATATATCGGCTAAAACACCGAGCTTCAAATTCTGAATCAATTCACGTCATAGATGATATTATCTTATCAAAATTTTCAATATTGTTTTTGCTTTGTTCGATACTTCTAAAACTTGTAAATGTGAAGTGTGAGTACCAAGGCCTCTTAAGATGAAAACCCGTAAGTTATTACTTTTGAAGACTATATATATTACGATTGGCTTATTCATACTATTTGAACTTGGTATATAGTCTCGTTTTCTAGAAGAAACTTTGTATATAATTGTCTAGAAGCTATATTCAGTAAAAGGTGTAAGTTAAAAAAAATACGTAGTTACATGATGATACAATAATGTCAGTCTACGTGTTTTAATTTTGATTTTGATTTTTTAAAGTTTGTTTTTGTGGGTATATATTGGCGTATTTGTGATTGCACAAATTAAAATGAATATGGTAATACACAAGGAAATGAAGGGATAGAATCTCAAGTAACCCTTGTTGAAATTCGTCCAGTGAAGAGCATAAAAACATACAGTGAATGTACGAAAATAGTAGAATAAGACCATTGTGGAGAAAAAGGGATTACGAAAAGGTTTAAGTGCTAGATAATTTCTAAATTTCTATGTACAGCGCATTGTAACTCCTAATAACTGAAAATTGCAGCGATAAAATGTTCATGTCCCTGATCGATCACCCACGATACGAGCTCATCCATTGTCATTACAACACATGAAAGAAATAACACAAACAAATAACATGTATTTAAGTACATGAGAGTTAATAGTTTGGATAGCGAGCCGACCTAGAACTCCACAGCGTTATTGATTGTTTAATAAATATGATATCTCAGCGTAATAGAATATTTACTTTCAGTGTTTGTGATTGGTAAGGAAGATGAACATTGTCTTTCTTAGGTTAACTAACATACTTTTGTCCACTGTTGGTTGTTGTATCTACTACCAGCATTTCAATTTAAATACTTGTGACTTTGTCACTTTGTCGAAGTAAATTATCCCACCATTGATAGATGTATTGACGTATCTATTATCTAAATATTCCTTTATAATATTCCAGTATATCACGTATACCGTAATTTCCGGGGTTAGGTAATACCAAAATATTAACAAATATCTGCTAATTTGAGAACCGTTGTAAATAACATGTGTATGTCTAGTTACGACGATATTTGTAAACCCAGTTTTGAAGGGGGCAAGGAGGCAAAGCTCTACACACAAGTGTTTTCATTCTGAACCAATACTTATATTATACAACTTCAGTAATTATGTTTAAATCCATTAAAAATGAAATTAGCTAAACCTTGTTATGCGTGAAATGTGAATTGTAATCTAACTGAGCAGCTTTTCCAAATCAGTCATATGAGAAACGAAAGAAAGTGAGCGTACTTACATCTCCATTACGTTGTTGGCTCCTCCTCTTTAGCTGTAGAAGGTGATGATCTCCTCTGTCGTGGTCTCTACAAGAAGATAAAAAGTTACGAAACATTGATTAAATCCGAAAGAAGGGAATAAAAGGACTAAAAAATAACTACAAATATTGAAACTTGATCAAAAAAATTCAACTTCCAAGCTTGGCACTTATGGGCTGCTTCATAGCAGCAACAGTAAATTTTTGTCTGTTCAACTTATCCACGCGAGAAGAAAACAATTGTTTGGGCTGCAACTTCTCTTATGAATATAAGGAAAACAAAAATAAATAAACTCTTCACACAAGACCCTTGAGATGGTTGGAAGATTGACTAATATATTGTACCGTATTAATAAAGAAAGCAGATGTAAACTCACAAAAATTGATGAGACGATTCATATGAGATTATTGTGAACCGAATGAACACTCATACATTGTACCGTATCCATCAGTATTGATAAACAAAATAGGCGCTAACTGACAAGGACTACTGATACTATTCACACAAGAACACTGTGAGGAGGTGGAAATTAACTGGTTGACAAGATCGCGGGCACGGCTGTAGGATGGCGTGTAAATTTCAGCTCCTGTTCAATTTTGAAAAATTCTTTCTGCACTCTCAAGGTGCGTATAGGCATCTACGATTTTTGTTTGATATTCTGAAGAGTACGACAAGTAGATTAGAACCTATTAGGGTAAGTTCCAGCATCATAATTCTGACGATTTCCTTATTGCAAGAAAAAGTACATTTGAAACTAGACTTCAAAGGTCCACTACCTGCATTAGCTATAATGCTCATTCTCCAACTAAATTCCTATTGAAGGTCACATTGAGCTCAAAACCTTTTTTTTATTATTCCATTAGGTTAATTTTGGCTAGGTCGTGTTTTTGGCTTTCATGGTTTAATCTCCAAATTGGTATATTCCCTAAACCCAAAATCTTTCTCCTATCGTGACGAAATGTCTCTGGTATAAATGAGCTCACTTACTTTCTTCTCTTAATCTAAGAATTTCATGTAACACATAAGCAATTGTGATTACAAACAATTTGAGAACTCTTCCCAACCTAAATGCTGAAAAGGAAGAAAATAAAATCTTAACGAATAATAGTAAACCCTACATCCTCTTAACTTCCAGGCCGTCTTTATTCATAAGTATCAATTTGTTTGCGGAAGAAGGAAAGAGAAGAGAAAGCTCCTGACCTTTTGAAGGTAATGTACTACTATTCCATCATTTACCTGGAATGTTTGGGTGAAACCAAGTTAAACTTGAATGAGTGTGGTAGCCATGAGCTGGATTGCAATCAACGTTGCCTTCCCAGTGGTGGTCGGTAAAGAGCGATTTTCACTACTAGACCACGGCGCTAAGTTTAGGTGCAAATTCTAAACATAGATCAACAAATACATTTTTTATTGTATTTCGCAATATGCATGAATTGGTAAGTTGTAAAACAAACAAACAAAAAAAATGGACTCTGGTAGTGAAGCAAGGAATGCGGAAAGGCAAATGTGAATTTGAATTATGTTTATTTAGCCCAGGCTGGAATAGGGAGGGTGAAGGAATGTCAGTGAAATCAGCCAGGGCATAGTTTGAAGGTACAATCTCGACGCGAGCCTAGTGCGACTGAGGGAAACCCTGCAGAAACCTTAGTCAGGATGGCCGCCTCTTGACCTCGAACTCAAGACCTTTCAAAGGCGAAGTCCAACTGAGCTACGTCTATTCCATTCGCAAAATGTCAAACTTGATACCAAAGTAGATTTGATGGAAGTTATGGAGTGCAGTCAACCTTTAAAATGAATATTGCCACACATAAACACCACGTCATCTTCACCTCGAAGAAGAAGAGAACGTTGAGAATATGTATACACTTGTGTAGTTTTATTGTTTGATATCCACATGCAATTATTACATTAACGTTTGGTATATTTCAAGATCCCTGTTTTACAATAACAATGATTTATTTACCTACTGCTTAGCCACGTTATGTCCTCCTGTCTGCACCATTGTTGTCGTTGAGGAGGTCATCACCCCCAAACAGCTCCCCGTCGACCATTTGGTATCCTAAAAGAGAAGAGCAGTTACGTGAAAATATCAGAAAAACATTAATATGATTCAAATTTAAAGAAAATAATTTTAAAATCTTAACGACTTTAAGAACTTATTAGTATTAAAATATCTAGCTAAATATTTTCTAAACTTCAAAACTGATGTTTCGAGTTGTCATTTTGCAATCCTTAATTCAAATTCAAACTATATTTATATGGCCTTTACAGCAACTGAAGGCTTCAAGATATCTTGTCAATAACTGTACACTGTCCATTGGATAAGGAAGAATATCCTACAGACCACTGACTTAATTCAAGGCATCATTCGAACACTAGCCTGATGTGACTGAAGCAAAAACAGGATAAAACCAGGAAAATGACCGACAACATGATTCAATTCAATGACATCTCGATTACGAAGAGATTAGACATTCTTAGACATTCCTACAATACTTAGACATTCCGTACAGACTGACATCGTTAATGGTTTATCTGTTATGTTGTTAATTAACACTAAGAGCTGACACGAAACATTACAAACATTTCTGTGTTCTACTATCATTTACTTGTATTTCGATGTTATCTTTCCTCCTTTTTTTTATGTATACAAAGTATGCTGCTAAGTTTATTATCAAATGATTAAAGTGTATCTAACTTTCTTACTTCGTCAAGAAAAAGCTGCTAAACTCACTGTCAGCTTATAGGTTAAATTTCTCGAACTTGGTGATAGTTCTCAAAGTCCAAGAGCATGCTAATTGCTGTGTTGCTAATTTGTTATTCAGCCATTTGACTTCATTGCGATTACTTTGAAGTTACAATTTCTTGTTGAAAACGAAACGTAAGGCTAGGAAACAAGCTCAGCATGGCAATATGTCAGCTGAAGCAGCAGTTAACAATTCTCTCAAAGACACCTACCTCCTCCTCTCTTGTCTGGAAGATTTAGTAAAAAACTCAGTTATCAGGTGTACGTATACATACATACTTTACATATTTGACTCTAAGATTGATGCAAGCTAACAATTCACAGCCAGACTAATTCTGATATGTACCCTCTGAAAAGGACTCTGCTTTGTAGAAATGAATTGAAATGCTGTTAGTAAAAGTTTCCTTTTTAAGTGCATTAAGTTACATTTTGCAATCTTTTTTTTCCAAATTAGTTCTATAACGTTGAATGATAAATTGTTATAATGAAATATATTTATTCATAAACAATGTGAACCGAGAATAAAAAGTAAAAGCTTCGTGTCAATGGAACAATTTTGTCTGTAACTTCTTGAAAAGAGTCAGTTGTAGAGTATATTTATAAGGATTCAGTCTGAATGTACAATCCGTCGATGCGACAAGGGCGACAACTTGCTACCAAAGTAAGGCAAGACGGTGTGAAGGTTTCTTTTAAGAGCATAACACAGTACATTTACTTCAAACCAGAACTACACCAACTCTAATACAACATACTGAAGAATATCGAAGGGAAATGTATTGTATAAGAACTGAGATATACGGAACGTTAAAAATTTGTCCCGGAAAGATAATATATACTGTTCATCACTAGTGAGTACACAAAGTTTTCATACGGTGCTTGGCAAGAAATATGCCAAACCAAACGACAACATCTCAATTGTATTACAAAATATTATTTTTGATATAATGACTTTAATGGTAACAGTATGGAACAAAATTATAATTAAGCTATAATAATAAAACTTACGAATTGTAATCGTTCTTTTTTATCCCAGAACAGTCATTTCTGCGGAAGTGCTTTTCGCCCTCTACCTGAAGGCTTGTGAACAGTATGATAAAAGTAGGAAAAATATATTTTGTTAAGTGTTTGTACGTTACGGCATCATTTCTGGAGATTTACCTTAAACTCTCTTATCACTGTTGCCAAGTCATAAGATATTTAACCACACTTAAATGGAATATTACTGAAAATTATAAGCATGTTGATCACGTGAGAGTGGATATTAATAGATTTATTTTATGTACATGTACATAGAAATTAACAGCGAATAGTGTACTGAATATTGTAAGCATATTCATCAACATGTGCTTAGCTATTATTAGATTTATCTTATGTACATGTTTGTCAACGTGTACTGTTCAATTATGTGATGAGTAAATATGTAAATAAAGATATGAAAAAATTTTAAATGTTAATCAATATGTTTACAATATTCAGTTTGCTATTCCCTGTTAATTTCTATGTATACACACATAAAATAAATCTATTAATATCCATGCACATGTGATCAACACATTTACAATTTTCAGAAGTAACTCAATCGAGTTTGGTCCAATATTTTATGACTTGAAAAAAGTTGAAAAACAGTTGAAGATATATCTCGAAACATGGCAAGGTAACATACAAACACTTTACAGAATCTCTTTTTTTTTTCTTCTTTTAACGTACTTGTAATCAGTTCACGCCTTATTTATATTTTCAAATTAAATTTATTATACATACAAAAAATATTTCTTAAATAATAAATTATTTTTTCGCTGAAGAAGTCTTCACGTAGACAGCGAAAAGTGCTTCTGCAAATATTACTGTGTACAGAAGACGACTTCAACTAACATTTAAGGTACGTAATTTTGATAATAAGATTCGTTCCCCTTGCGTTAATATCTCTCTTCTAATAGTTATAACTATGTAATTTTCTTTGTTTTATTTGCTTTGCTTAAGTTACTTTGAAGCAAAAATCAAGATTATCATGTCAATCTGAATTTTCAAAATTAATACACTTTTATCTCAACAAAAGGGCCTTCTCAAACTCATCAAACTCAAAATTACAAGAAACATTTTTAGCTAGATTTGTGTAACGTTTGCGTAGACGATTATTCTGGAGAAAATTAAAGATATATATAAAAAATTAATTTCAAGATATTCCAAAAGAAACACAATTCACAGTAACTGAAACGTTTAATTTTTACGGAATTCAAGGTTTCCAAATTGGAACATAAGAAAATTCGAATGTTTTTTTTTTTTAAAATATCATTTTTGGAAGAGAATGGAAGAATAACACAGTCTGAGTCAAAGATTCCTAAAAAAAAGGTAAACAAGATTTGGAAAAAATATGATAAAAATCGGGGAAACATGCAAATAAGCATCGAAAAAAAAACTTTTTTGAAGTTTAGTATTTATGATAATTTTTTGCATTTGAATTGAAAACTTCAAGTAAGTGAAAATATTTCAAGGTAACGTGAAAAGAAGAGACTAAAATTACTTTGAGGAGACTTGGTATTTTGGGAAATCATTGGATCTCAATAGAGAACGTAAAGTAATGTAAACTAAAGTATTATGAAAATAATAGCAACATTAAAACAAAAGGGTCAAAAATTACTTTGTGAAACTTGCTATTATGGGGAACTATGGTACTTGAATTGAGGACTTGAGTCAGTAGTGAAGTAAGTGGCATTATTACTTACGAGGAAAACGAGTATTTTACATTTCGTTTCCATGCAGAATAGCACGTCATATCATCTATGAGCGCCAACATGTCTAGGCTTTGAAGTTTATTTATGTGTGACGTATAGGGCATGTTATAAGGTTTATTTATGGTATATTACTATTCCTGTAAAAACACATTTTCACACAAATGGAACTTGCACAGTTACGAACTTCAGGTTTATAATTTATTGTAGGTAAATGTAAGGATAGTTTACTGTAACAATGAAATGTTATGTTTATTGACACATGGAGAAAACTGATAAGGTTGTGCAAGACTTTGAACATTACTCAAGATGATTCTAAATATGTGGTATAAGGAAACTTTTGACGCAACAGTTTCATTAGGGCTTTCTTTTTACACGGTGTTATCTTTATCCTGACACTGCCATTGATTTTCTATGCAGAGCAATTCAAGAAATAACTCCAAGATTAGTCTGGAAAAATGACCAAAAACTAGGTAAAATATTAGGCAGAACGGCCTACTCACCTGCAAACATGTAACCTGTTTATTTCATGGTAAGCATTCTGAAATTAAGCCAACATTTTCGCACGTAAAATTAAGATATTTTGTAGCAGATAGTAAGTATGAAATGACAGTCTTAGAGCAATTTCCACTAAAGATCTATTCCTTGTGCTTTGCGCCCCTCAATTTGTTTCTATCTTTTTGTACATTTAGGTATCGAAATTTTTTTGAAAAAAAAAAAAAACACATACGCGTTTCCTATTTCCTGTTTTTCCTTATCCCTTTTGAAACTACTATTGAATCTGAATCTCACTTACCCTCACTGCGAAGTGATGAATGACATCTCAAGTACGGGGGCGGTTTCCAATCCTCAGAGAAGAACAGGCCTTCGTAGAAAGTAGAGCCGAATGAAGAATCCGTCGACGTTGAAGTCTATTCTTACTCTGACGCAGGGTTCCCAGGTAGTTTGGAAAATGTGTCCTCTTCGTGTTGGATTCTTCTTACTTGCAGCAAACAAACAAATTACAACTAATAGTAAAAAAAAAAGTATTCGGTGTGTCGAACTCGCGGGATCTGAAAATAAAGAAAACAAAATTCAATTTAGGATTGTAACATTTATAATGTATGTAAGCCATTAGTACTAATTTAACGAATCCTAAGAGGAACAAATTTACATCCTATTCTATCGTACTCTATGAAATACAAATATAACTAGGAAGTAACAAGAATTTTCTTCCTCCGTTAACCGTAATATGAACCTATAACTTCAGGTTACCTGTTTCAAAATAATATCTTTGCCAGTGCATCTACCATTCTCAGCACGCTTTCAATTTTGGATACCAGTGTTGAAAGTTTGTTTTCAGTCAGACTATTGTGGTATATCCTGACTTTTTCGATATTGTTTGTTAACATAGAAACATAATTCTATAGCTTCTGTTAAATCTGAGGGAAAATTTGAAAGTAGCGTGGCAGGAAATCAGGACAATAGAGAGGTTGAATGAGCAGTAGAATCAAAGACTTTCTAATGAACAGAGCAATCCTTTTTTCATGCCTAGCAGCTCAGTAAAATTCAATTAACAGACTCCTTACTGATTCCCAGCTCTAGCACAATCATCCTGACAGTTAGTCATATGTCTTTTGCTACAACAGACCGCACTTCACAACATTTTTTTTGCCTGACAATGTTGACTTCAATCCAAAGCGATTCAGGTTAACCCAGAATTTAACGACGTAAACCTTGTTTGATATTCCTCTGTATTCTTATCGTGACGCAGTCACGCAGAACATTGGCACAAGCTTGAAAAAACATAGATAGCGTCACTCACATTGCATTGAACAGATAGAACTGGTCAGCGTTGTGTACCCAAGCTCACACACGTTGTGGAATAGGAAATCAATGCGCGAGATCGGCTGTACAGTAGGGAAAGAAAAGTTGACTAAGATTTTCTTCTGGTGTAAAATTTGTTTGTATTATTTATTAGTTTCCAATTCAACTCATCAAATATTAGAGACAGCAATTTCGATTTAATTAACTTTGGTTCAGCTTACATTAGAAAAAAAATCTCCCAAACTTTCATTCTAAACATTACCCTAACATGACTGAGGTTTCTTAAGGGTTTTCCTTACTGACAGTGTTTCCTTTAAACTAGGTCTTGACAGATTTCCTTCCCAGATTTGCACTCTAAGCTACCAGTGGTCTAAGCTAAACATGAGCTATATACAATTCTATTCAACTACAGTTTGATCTTCTCGATTCAACAAGTACAGCGCTGATTCAAGTGTTAGGACAGGGATGACGCTCTAGTTACTTTGCAACTAGATTTGGTCACTTTTACTGTTACTTAAGTCATAAATTAAAACTGCTACAAATATAATTTCTAGTCGTTGTATTATCAAATCTTCTTCTTTGACTCAACCCATTCTTCGCACTGCATTCTTCCCAAATCATGCCATTGACGTTGTCTCGGTTTTAATAATGTTAATGATTCAAACACTTTAGGTATTTCTTGAAATTAACAGCTACTGTTGTTTGCGGAAAAGGCATCAATGACTCAATGGGTGCCATGTCCGCTGTGCAATACTACGTTATAGAGCAACGCGTTGAGATGGTGTGCGTGCTGCAAAGTACTGCGTAGTCTATAACAGTGGTTTTTAACCGCCGCCCATAAAGCTATTATACAGGTCCTGCGCAAAGTAATACATTTAATCGTTTTACACTTATTTTGTAGATTTCGGCAGTTGAAAATTGAGTTTCAAGTTTATAATTCCTTCCCAAAACAACTAGAATCTGAAGATATGTTATCATCGTTTGAACGTTAAATAAACATCTAACTTACTGGCATCTTACCGGTCCTTGAAAGATTTCTCCTGTAGGTTGCCGGTCTATGAGTATCAAAAGGTTGAAAAACACTGGTCGATAATATAAATGTGTCTTTGAATTCTGTAAATCGCTTTGTGCTTAAGCTGAGACTTTTGTATTTTCAAAGTTGATGTTCTAAATGGGAAAATAATCGAAGTTCAGTGATTAGATCCAACTAATCGAAAGGTCTTAAGCACCAATAAGCCTTCAGGAATCTTGAAGGAGGAAAAATCTTCAGGGATATTAGGCACGTTAAAAGTAAAATAGAAAAGTGAAATAGAATGAAAACTATATAGAGAAGTGAGGATGTCGCGTTAAACTGAATATATCCGAGAAGAGAATAGTAAGAGCAGATGGGTAAATTGAAAGTAATGTTTTCAGTTTTAACAAAGTTATGTGCTAATAAAATCAGTTTTAACAAAGTTATGTGCTAATAAAATAAGTTTTAACAAAGTTATGTGCTAATAAATTGATTATAGTTACTTATGAATCTCTTCTTGTGTTTCAATAATGTTTCCTTTAAAGAAACAATATTTTATTTAAATTATCGCGGTTTTAAGGAGGTTTTTTTATTACTGTCATAAAACATGTTTCTTTTACGATCATGTTGATATGAGAATTTCACCTGAGGAGAATGTGGGATGGGGTTATATTATAATTGAAGCTGTTTCGATATTTACATATACCTCAAACAGGATTAGCTATTTTGGGGTTGAAGATATGTTCTTTGAGTTTAGTTTAAAGATTCTATTACGTCATACCTATGTACTGGCTATTAAGAATCATAAAGGTGTAAATCACCAACTATTTACCTTCTTTTGTTTTTACAAAAGAAGATATGATTAATTGCACTATTTAGAAATTTTCATTTAGAAGCGGCAAAAGTGAAAGTACACTAGTTGTGTATGTTATTTCGATTCAAAATTGACGTGTTTCAGAATGTACTATCTTCGAAAACAAAATATTATGTCTGTAATCACTACACTTCACATATTGTATATATATCATTGTATTCACCTAACCTTAAGGAGGATTACTGGCACATGCCTCGTTACGTAACATAGATATATGCAACTTAAAGAGTCTTAAGATATTATTACAAATTAGATAAAGGTTAGGTTATTTGGTGTTAAGGAAACACTTGGAACAGAACCAAACATAAAAGCAGCTGACAAAAATGATTTACCACAGTATGTAATACGTAAAACTTTTCAACGAAAATCTATTTATTTCAGTATTTCCAAACCCAATGATGGATATATTTTTTGGTGGCGTAACTGTGCATTAGAATAGAACAACTTTTTAAAAATAATAGAAAGAGATAAATTTACCTTCATCCTCTTTCGCCGGCAGGGTCCTCTTCTTTCTTGCATCTTACACTCTACCATTCTAACTTCTAAAAATAAAACACAAATAACAGGAAAATAGTCTTATTGACAAGCAGAAAACATGGAATGAATGATGATGTTCGGCGATCCTGGCTAATTTTCGAAGATCTGTAATAGAAAGAAAAGGAATTACTTACTATCTGTTACCTTCAAATCTTTTGAATCTATTAAATAAAACTAAACTTTTGTGAGTCCAAAATGTGTGTCTATATGTGTTTATCCATTATGCAAACCCACACCGATGTACGAAATGACCCAAATTCTGCAAAGGTTGACTTGCCCTTCCACTTGGCCAGAAAAGGACCAGGGACTATGTTTCCTCAATATATACACCGACATATCATAATCCATGGAATAACAACCAAATACCTTATGGAACATCAAATTCATACCGTTGGATCAATCTGGACATATTTCCCATGGGTCCTTCATTCGACAAGAGGAATACCGTTCTCCTCATACGCTAATTAATGGAATAAATACCTGATATATTGTGGATCCTGAAATAATATACAACCGCTATTTACTAAATTTCACACAGTTCCTGCACTTGATGATAGGAAAACCGTGGACTATATATATTGACATGCCGTATTGGAATAACTACCAAAATACATTTTGAGTTCTCACTCCATTCTACACCAAATTCCTATGATTTCGTTTGTCCTCGCACCAACGGGCGAGCATTTCAGCTAGTATATTGATCGTATAGAAATATTTACACTTAAGCAAGCACAAAAGTGCATTTTAAAATAGTTACACCCAACATAAAACATGTATTAGAGCGGTAAAATTTTCCCAGCACAACATATCTAGTAAATTATCATATAACTCCAGAAAATTAGTTCGTATGGTGTTTTACTTGTACGAACAATTATAAACATGTTTTGTGGGCATTGTTGTGTGTTCTAATTCCATAAGCGTGGTATCCTGATTTCTCTTTTTATTCTTATATTTCAATGTATCCATCGACCAGCGTAGTGCAGCAAGCTCGATTTTTATCGTGCATGTGGTCATGCGTTTAAATTACCTGGGAGTCCATTGAACGGAGTGGTTCGGAGACTACCTTATCAAAAACCTGTATGTAGCACCCTTAGAAGTTCTCCAGCTCATTTAGGATGTTAAAATCAGTTTTATCAATCCGTCAATTATGGAGAGGCCCATAAACTTTGAAACCAACCCTGGTTGGACATTCTGAGGATATTTCTTCAGTTTTCTACCAAGCAACTATAAAAATATTGAGACCTTTGCGACTTTTCCCAAGTCTCTTTCACTAAATGAAGTTCTTATCAGAAGAAGCCATTCATAAAATATGAAAAGAATTAAACCGTAAATAAGTTTCAAGTATGAAAGTTCAATATGGAAACACTAGCTACAGGTATAAGGTGGGGGAGTTAATTAGTTATTTCGTGTGTAACTTGTAGAAGTCATTTAACTTAACTCTTTTCTGGAACGTGAACAATCATAAGCATGATATACCTCAAGTTCAAATTTTCAATAACAAATGAATCGAGAATTTCAGAAACCTCACACAAAATTACTTTTCCCTGAATTTTCACGAGTCCGCCATTTAATATAGTAACCTCACTCGTCCATGAATTCACACAAGTTTACATAATGTTGAAGTTTGTATGCATATTATCCCCCTTTGCACGTGGGAGTGATATAAATAAGAAATAAATTTTACTCGAAAATTTTTTATGCAATACAGTAACTATGATTAATGTATTTTTTTCCCAAAAATTTTTTTATGTATTTTCCAGCCTGAATGAACAGGTTTTCTTTCTTCCAAAAAATTTTGTTTCAATGGGCATATTCGGTTTTTGAAATTCATGGTACAGATATTGTTACTAATGTATGTACTAGGGAAGTTCGGAATTCCGAAACTTTCCGAAATCGAAATGCCAATTTATGTTTTCAGAGTTAAGAAACGCCAAAATTCCGGAATTTTGTAATGACAAAATGAAACATGACTCATCCAAAGTTCGGCAAGGTTAAAACATCAGTTCTTCAGCATCTACTTAATGTCAGAAAGTAAAGTCCGATACGATATCTTGAATAAAGGCCCTGGCAACTACTTTCTTGATCTCTTTCCTAAAAACTATACTTGTCCATAGTTTTCATCGCTAAAAGTTTGGATGAGATTACGGTAAGTCATAATATCCAGCCCAAAATAAAGAAAATAGTCAGCAAATTGTCATGTTTGAGAAGAAGTCTGGATGCATGTATATTATTACTAACACATATGCAAAGGGTATATTATATTAACTGTGTAATATCCAGCAGAAGATGATATGCATTATCGTACGCTAGTAACTGACAGACAGTCAAAGTATACGAGTGTGATCTGGAAACTTGTAAACAAAAGAGATTCTAAGCATCTAGTTACGTTTTCTGTGGTTGAGTATACACAATTATAACCAAGAGTCGTCTGCAGCATGGTTACAAATTAATGAAAGAATTGCCGTAGTTAATGTCTATTTGTATATTGAAGGCTCATCAAGAAATAAAAATATAAGTAAATTGAAATAGTAAATTGAGATAGAAGAAGCGGAATTGATGTCACAGTTAAACTACGTATTCATTAATTGAAGAAAAGTGTTAAGTTAAAAAGAATGAACTGAATGTTGGAGAATCATTCCTATTAGTAATCATAATGAGATATTCATGTGTGGTTTAGATGGCGTTACTATGGAGAACTAAAGTCTTGACGCCACATCCGGTTGGTTACCACAACAACGTCGGAGGCCAAGTCTAAACAAACAGTAAGTTTGATAGCAGAAAGGTAGAAAATCAGTTGTGGAAGTAATGGCTGTTAATAATTGGAGTCCAAACATGTACGTTTGTTACATATGACCGAGATTTGATGCACATACGAAGGAGAAAATGCAAGAAAGGACTTATATACTTTACCTACAATATTAATTTGCGCAGCTGTACATAGGGTACAAGTGTTTCGTTTTAGCACTCGTATTTATCTTCATGAGTGTGTGTCCTTAACTATAACCGCATTAGCAACTTCAGTTTAAGCTTCTTAGATATAATTAATTACCTTTTTTAAATCAAGAACTCAGTAATCAAGGATGAATTATCCTTATAATCATATCAACGCTTTCAGAATTGCGTTCAATGGCATTGCGAGAAATTTGCTTACGTAATTGGCTCCTTCCACTTCCTTTTCTAGTTTCAGTCCTTTGGAAACAGAAGAAAAAACAACACGTGTCTCTTTCATTGTAATGATGACAATCTGGCACAACGCACAAAACCATAACGAGTTGATGATTATTGAACACTACAAACCTACTGCTAAACACCCGTTTGTTTAGACTGTAACATGCCAGGTTACCGTGGCGACCTTCCGGATCTGACGTAAGATTTTAGTCCTCCATAGCATACAAAAATAAGGTCCTCGATTTTCGGGGACAGTCCCCGGTTGTTTCTTCCCTGATTTTCAGAAAATGTAAAATAACAATAATAATACCACAACCTTCAAGAAATACTTTACCAGCAAAACCCAGTTGCATAGAGAAAAACATGTACCTTACAACTACCTGCCGTCAAACTCAAAGACATTCCCCCACAAACACCTGAAAATGGTTTTTAACTATTGTTGTTCAATGGCAGTAATATATCTATGGATAGTTTATTTTCTCTCATGAACTACATATTGGCGGAGTAAAGGTCGAGTGTGAAAATTAAGTTCATTCAGGTAATATTAGTAGTAAAAACAAGCTTTCATATGCAGTATGTAGCTTTGAACAACTTGTAGAGAACCCTGAGTTACTAAAGAAGATCCATTCCAACGAGAAACATAATTAAATAAATCAAGGATCATCTAAATAATAAAGGTATTTAAAAATTACTTCCTACTTGTAAAAATATGCACAAGTACAATATTTGTTCCACCAGTTACGATGCTAAAATAAGACAGATAAAAAGGTAATTACATGTCAGAATATAAAGACAGGCGTACATGAATTTCACAAACACAACAGAAATGCGACAATGTTTCGCCGAAGGCGTGTTCACATATTGCGAGAGGAGATGGACCGAGAGGACCAACAGTCCTACGTCCGTCTTTACATTCTGACATGTAAGTAACCCTATTTTACCATTTTTTGTACATGTTTACTGTTCCCGAAAAGACAGTGAAAGAAGTGGTCACTTTATACAAGAACTATGATTGGTAGCTGTTAATATGATAAATGAAGTTTATGAATAGTGCAAAACGTTTGATTCTATTAGATCCATTGTTAACTTACCACACACTATATGTTGTTCATATAAAAACAAAGTTACCTTATACCAGCTAGATATATACAGTAACAAAACATAATATCTACAAAGACTGAAAGAAAACTATAAAGTAATAACATTTGCCTGTTAATATGGTTAATAGAATTAAAAGTACAGATCTGAATGGAGTAACATATACAGGTTCAAGGCTCTTTCTTCCCTCTTTTATATTTGCCATCTTTATTATTGTTTGTTTAACAACTACTATCTCCAGAGGTTACACATACGCATAATTTCTACCCAGCGCACTATTTCACTTCTCTTACAGTTCCACCCTTCTAGGAACTTTGTATTTGATTTTCATACTCTTTTATTTCCCTTACACAGTGCTGCGTTCGTAAAGTTACGGTGAGATTCCCTTCTTGCTTCCGGCGGAAGGGGATTAGGGAAAGAAAGCGATTACACAAAAAGAACATCTGTCACTTATGATGTTCTTGGTCCTGCATAACATTTTGCTCATATTTCTCAATTATTTAAAATTATGAAGCTGTACATTATTCTACTTGTATCTTTGCTATATGGTATCTTATTACAGCCACAATTATTTCTAAGGTTATGCAGTTTTAAAATTTCGATTTTCAGTTTTTTTTTTTTTGTAAATTATCATTTCAACCACTTGATATGGCCCCTTCCCTTGGTGCAATGGAAGGAAAAGTTGCGGACGATGCTCGGTAGATGTCTCTACTGTAGATAGGTAAAAGTTGAAGTGAGTAACTTTTTGTATAAAAGGAAACTGTTATCTCTTGTTAGTTAATGATTTGCACAGGAATAAAAAAGATTAAACGATAATTATTTAACGAAAGCAATGTTATATAAAAAGTTTTATAATGTAAAGTATTATGTACACCAGCTAAATGTACGAACCTGGGTTGTAAATGGTTCATGGCGGGAACTTCAAATTAGAGGGAATCTTTATACTTTAAGCCTCTGTTAAATAAATAAATACCTTGCTTTTTTATGATATAGACGTTTAATTTTCTTATGATAGATGTTTTCGAGCATTTGTTTGTGGTTGCGTTGGCTGCTCTAAGCGCCGTGCAATTACGAACGAATACCTCTAAAGAAATCAAGTGTAGCCCACACTACGGAGTAGCTTTGGGGTATGCTTTAGATAGATGTTGATCGTTCGAGCTATTTCACGTCGAAAGCCAACTCACAAAAGGAACCCTGAGATTTAAACATAGCAAGGATAAAGAAGCAGCCGCACAGCAGCAACAAGTGGACCAGATAGAAACCACGACGACAATCGTTATTATAAAGAATAAGAAGAAAGGTCTCGTTACACACTATGATTAAAACTTTTACCACATAGAAAAGACATCTACAGATCTTAGATTTTGTGCTGTGAAAAAACAATTTTTGAAAATGATAACATTATTATCTGTTTTTTACTTCTGACGGTGAAGAAGAAGAATACGCAGAAAATGATGTTTGAAACATCAAAAAAAGTTTTAAACAACAATAAACATGAGATATGTAGATGATGTTCTAATTTTGCAAAGAATTAAAAGTATAAAATATTTTATATTTACAGATGGTATAGTTCTCAAATGGAGATGATGATTTTTACTTCAAATAAAAATAATTATCTTGATTAGGGGACTACACCGTATTTAAGTATTTTACAGTTTTGATTCTTCATACGCAAGAAAACGCAATAATTTGAATTAAAATTATTTGTAAATAAGAAACAGAACATCTGACCCCTGTAGCTTTCCTAATTTTTAATATTGAGACTGAATCTAACTGTATACTTTTGGTTTTAATGGATACTTTCAGTGAGTAGAATACATATTTTATTAGCAATTTAATTTTCCGTCTGTTATTTATGTGACTTTCTTTCTACAAGGAAATACTTAATTAATTCGACAAACACCACATCCTCTGAAGTCATATTCTACTCTTAAGAAAAGCAAACGTCAATATGTAATTCTGGAAATAATTTTACCTCATCCATCGGCGTGGTAGTCTCGTCGTGTCAGTTTATATTCAGTGATCTTCCCATCGTCGTCTCCTGCGGATCCAAATCCTCCAACTGAAACAAAACATGCCAAATGTAAAATTTATTTGAACGCTCAGAAAATTTAATTTTATATATCGCATTATATTATGGCAGTTTAGTTAACAGAATAAGAGATATTAAGGTGTTTAAGATGGGTAATTTCTGGAAGTTAAGGGCAATACTAAAATATAAACGAAAATCACTTCTGTACATTAGAAAAAAGAGGAACGTGATACACCATCCTATACCTTTCGCTGAAACAGTTAACAGACAAAATAATATTTCCTTGGATTCACAAATAAGAACTATTGACTTATACCCAATGATTTAGTGGCAAAGATAGTTTTTTCTTTTCTCTAATCAACACGTGGGAGGCGGTACACATGGAGTTCTGCATATGCCGACTATAATGAATGAGGTTTCAGAGGATTTTCCTCAGTATTACGTCATAAAAGGAACATTGAAACATTCTATTTCTGGCCTTATATGAAAAGCTGTACCATCCAATCTTATATTTTATTATGGTCATAGGGAAGGAATGGCTGAGGTATTGGTCAAGGCGTCTATTGAAGGTACAATCATGGCATTCACTCGATGGGACTGAGAAAAATGTCAGGATGGCTGGTGAGAATGGGTCTCGAATTATCTAATCAATGCTTATCCAAAACCTACAACCATAATCTCTTGACCATGTGGACTCAGTAAGTATTACCAAGGAGTAACTTCAATATGGAAGTTACTTTTCCGATCCTTTTCCTCACAACAGGGATCGCCGAAGAACACGATTCCACAGACTTATTTAATAGACGCTTGTTATAATTCCTAAAATGTAAATTAAAAATGTGATACGATAAATTTTTAATTCATCATTAAACTATTTATCACTGGGAAATTGGTACGATGTAATTATTAAGTACACGAGACTCTTACATCATCATTAAAATTATGGAACGATTTCGTGACGTATTTATATTTTTTAGTTGCCTTTTCGTCCCAATCAAGTTTCTAAGGATCAGACCTATAGTGTGGACCCAAAGAGCAACACTCAATGCCACTCACCAAGAAATCAATCCTTTCGCCATTCTCTGCCTTGCCTTCACGATAACTACATTACAAGACCCGACATTATGTTTGTTCTAGTAGTTATTTACACGGAGTTTGAAGTCGTGTATGACCACGAAAGAAGCTGGGAGAGAAAAAAATACGGCTTTGAAGTTTCTTGACACTCAAGTCTTATATCTATCTACGCCGTCATAACTTGCACACTGAGCACGCAACGAGAAAGTCCAGTGCTGTACTTTGTGATGAAGTTGTCGTGAGACAATTTGGCTGCTGCGAGGATGGCAGTTCGCTCGGTATCAAAGTCGTATCTATATCGAGAGATGGATAGGATTTATCCTTCTCTGACAAAAATCTTCCTTGGGTTTGTTTTCCTAAATATCTCTCTAGAGTGCCTGGGATTTGAATTGAAATATAATACTGAATTCTGCGGTCTAAAAAAATTATATCACTCTCTGAAAATTGCATTAAGTCGAACGATGTCCCGTATAATGCCATGTCATACCAATTGTAGAAATCAACAGACTCTAGTGAACGCAGAAATAGATTTATAAAACATGACACTGATCCATCAGTAAAATTTGAAAATAGATTTCGCTGTCACCCTTCTGTAAGAGACTTTCTCCACGCATTTGGACTGTACTAACCTAAACGGATTACACCAACGTTATCGTTATTTTTCAGTCACGTTCCGATGTAGATTTTCATTACATCTTTAAATCATAATTGTACGAAAGCAAAATATATCAAGCTAAATTTAAACGTATAATAAGCGCTTTTAAAAAAAATATTTAGTAGTATTTAAATACAAATATTATGCAAGTTAAGCGAAAGCCAGAAATAAGTCAAGGACGGATTTTACTGAATAGTACATTTAAGCATTGAACTTCATTTCCTGTGTTTGAAGTAAAATAGAAAATGGAATGAACATTAAATTGTTATTGTTTTAAGCAGTGTTATAAGTCTTATGGAACGATATTATTATTCTGGGTAATATTTGTATACTTTAATCATAATTGCGAGCTATTGTGTAATGTGAGTGACAAAACAAATATGATGAAATGTTGAATGAGGTTGCGTAACAAATATTTGTCGATTGTTACTATTGTTATAATGTTCCTTCGGAAGTATTTGAATATCGTATGATTTCTAGAAACGTGGAGCGTTTAACGTTATTAAATATAATGAAATCTGAATGAAATAAAACTTGTTTATTTATTAACCTACTATAGTAGATGCTGCACGGTATAATGTATGTCAGTCTTGCGTTGCTTAATGAATGTGAGAAAGCAAACGAATAACATATTATCAGTTTGAAGCCACTATCTAACTGCACATAACCTTATCCTGCGCACTAATCGTAATCTAATGCATATAAAAGTTGAACAGTTTTGAGGCCACTTAACGTTATACTTGCTTCCTATACCAACTAAAAATAGTTTATAATGACCACTTAATAGATATGACAGAAATAGAGAGAAATTTTTTATGAAGAATTTAAGAAAGTATTCTGAAATCACAATTATCATTAAAGCAAGAATATGAAGACAGGAAATGTATGTAACTTCACTTAAATGGGAAATGTGTTGTAAAATTAGTGGAAAAGAGGCTTAGTTTATAGAATACAGAGAAAACTGAAATGAAAATTAATTTTTGAAATAAAATAAAATCGCATTTATAAGAATCGCCTTAACTTCTTTCTCGATTTGGGTTCCTTAGTCAGCTTATTTGTCAGCAATGGCTAACTTACCGAACCCATCAGTATACGAGTAATATGCAACATTATTATTATTTTGAAAAATAATTTTGGTAATTCTTTTATAAAAAGAACTTATAAGTTAATGCAGCAAAGTTTAGGAACATTTTTCAATCGTAAAGTATGTAGTTACCCTACAGACTTATCTCACACTTCCTATAACCCAAAAAGAAATTAACATTTAAATAATGAATTTATTTATTTATTTATAGTATGTTGTATAAATATAGTTCAATTTAGTTTCCAACACCTTTTCTTGAAAACAGAAAAAATATAGGATTTTTAAAGAAAATCTGACGTATTTGTGTTAAATTGTATGCACCTAAAACACAGGTAATAGAGACAATGGATTATGAAACATTGTTGTATCTGATATTTTGAGTTTCAAGAAGTGTTAAAGCAAAATGAAGTAACATTAGATGAAGTAATCCGATAAACGTTTTGTAAGGGGAAGATTATTAGAAGGAGAACGAAAAAACATTTTGTTATTCATAGAAATACTAGGAAGAGGATTTTGTCTCAGTTGCTAGTTCCTCTTTGTACTGTATTTCGACATTTATTCCCCTAGAAAGTTTAATTACGTCATTCTAGAAATTATTTACATTTGTATACCTAATAATTTCCATATTTGAATGTGATTAAAGAACAGGTAAAATAAAACGCTGGAAAAAAAATTCCGAAATTCGAAGGCAACGAAAGATATAATGTGAATGTGGGAAGGATATATTAATAGGTGTAGATACATAGAAAAAAGTTACAAATTAATTAATTGTAGCAGGGGATGGAATTCGATGAACATACTTTGTGTTCATAGATCCGGCGAGTATCTGAAGCATAGAAAAATGAATTTAAAAAGATGGGTAGAAATATTTACAATACGTTAAGAAATAAAATCCTACAGGAAATCAACGTACCAGTTCTGTGGCAGATAATCTTTAGTAAACATTTGTATTTTGGGGCCTTTTAATAATTAATGAATTCGACCCGTCTTGACCTCATTAGTTGTTAAGTTTCTAAAATCCACTAACATCCATACCCCCGACCGAGTAGAACCAGGAAGCATGAAGACGCTGGCGTGACATCTCAGACAACATGACCACCATGATCGGCAGTTTTGTGGCAGAGATCAGCAGATTTCGAAGTTCAGAGAACACAGTAACGAACTAGAAGGTTTATATAATACAATGAAACCTAGTATAATAAAATGCAAGAGGAATATAGTGCCTAAGGTACATTTAAAGAGAAAGAGAACACAAGTGAAAGTGGAATTACTATAAAAGAAATTGAAAGTTTGAATTTGTTCTGACAATATTTTATATAAACATAGATAAAGAAATTTGATAATGTTGCTAAAATAATGAACGTAAACTTCCACATTGAAACAAATCTTTTGAGCATAAAGAGTGAAAAAGGAACGTAATAGCCTACATGGTCTCCAGCGCCCAAGAAGTAACCTGAGGACAAATGAGAAACTGCGAAAATAGTTATCGAGAAACAAACTAACCAAAACTGTCAAAAAAATTATTTCCGCTGCCAGCACTGAAGAATAGATACATTTTTCTCAGCTCAGAGAAAGGAAAATGGTAATTTTGTCATCATAATAATTCATTTAAGCAGTTTAAACTTGGGGATTAGTCCGCTGTTTCGTAAGGCCTCTCCGGTTTTTTTTTTTTTTGTATTCTTCAACAGTTCCAAATCCTTTGCTGATTTTCACTCCCATCTTCTACATCTGACTGGCTTCCACTCCTTACTACACATGTCTCTCGGTCTTCCTATTGGTGGTCTCTTTCCATCCATTTTTCAGTTTAATACCTTCATTGATAACTTATCTTCATTCATACTTTTAACATGTCTATACCATTTAAGCATGCTCCTTTCCAGTTCGTCTTAAATTTTTTTCACTTCTACACTCTTTCTTATTACTTCATTTCCGATCATATCCCCTCTCATGACTCTCAACACATTTCCCAAAATCTGTTCATTACATGTACCTTAATTACGTCTCTGTTTCATCGTTCAACTCATTTACTACTATTGGTACAAAGGATGTGTTCATATATTACCATTTTACATATCTTGGGAACTTCTCCATTTCGTATCAGTGCTTTTACTTCTTGGTAGTAAAACACAACTTGCTGTTCTTTCCTATCTATTTCTTCCCTATTTGTGCCTGACACCTCTAACACGTAACCCAAGTTTTAAACGCTTCTCAGTTTTCTAGTTAAAGCTTTAGTTAAAACAATAGTGATGGAAAAATAAACTTCATTATATAGTATATATTCGATTAAACTCACCTGCAAAGCAAAATGACGTGAGAAGATCAATGAATTTAAACCAACTCTTTCGGGGCTCTGCAATGTAAACGGAACAGAGGGACTATCAGCAACACACACAAAAATATTTGTTACATAAATATTTAATGTGGAAGTAATGGAAGAGCGCCGTTATTACTTCGGAGGAATTTACTTTACAAGTTAGTTTATGTTGCATCGCTACATTTGGATACGTGTAAGCTTTCACTTGAATCGAAAACTCAATTGGTAACTTTCACATGGAAATATTTTAATTATATTACTTAACATCACTTTTATTATTCTTGTAGAAGCGCTCAATCTCTGATATGAATGGGTTATGAATCCCCTGATCTCATTCCTTATTTTTAAACCGTTCTTGTACATTCAACTTTGCAATTGTAATAGTAACTGGTATTGTAATACCAGTTTTTGTACATACAACTTCGCAATTGTAATGGCATTCTTCGTAAATTGATAGTCAGTGTTTTCAAGTTGAAAAGCAAAGTGAATTAATCTAAAAAGAAATGTAAGACAAGAACATGGCTAATTTTCACTTGTAATATTTTTCAGTAAATTAACCATGATTATATTTTGCTCTAATTTCGTATTATTTTTTAAAATGAAAGATATACGAATATTAGATGCCATTCACTATTACAACTTCGGGATTGAGTAGACTAAGGAAGATAACCAAGTCATGTTTCAGACCTCATTCCATACCCATTACTGAAGTTTAAGAGAATAAATTTATTCTTCTTCACGTAAGGTCAAAGATCCTGCTTTTTTCTCATATATATGAATACTTTGAATAAAAAGAACCAGCGCATCTTCTACTTGACCTAAATTTGAAACTTTAGTATTATTAGTGGGAAAACGAAGTCGATTAAGAAAGAAAAGATTTCATCTATTTTCATAGTATCTCAAATCAGTAGCTGGATGTTATAGAAACGTAACTCCATAGTAATGTTACGAAAAATGTGTAGACCTATGTTTTTCTGGCACTGAAGTACCGAAATATAAGCACATATTGATATAACTATGCTGAGACAGTAACATAATTGAAAAAATATGCGAATGCAAGAAATTCTAAGGGACGTGCGAGTGCTTCTTTCATATTAAAGTACTTAGAATATAAGTTTCAAATATATATATTTAAATATTTGGTCTTACATTGCTAATGAATTATAAATTACTGAATAAAATCTACTATAATAATATTACTTGATAAGAATTACGGCTAATGAGTAATACCTAACATTACATCTATCTTTCATACTATATTCTTCTAATCAACAGTCACAATTCTACTGCAATAAGAAATACTTCTACACAACCATCGTATTATGATTAAGTATTTAAAAATCATTGATGATTTAAATTAACTCAAAACTGTAAAATAATATATTTTCTTTAGAAAAGCATTTAACATGTTTATGCCTATAAATTATGTATAATTTGAAATGATGCTGTCTCCCGTTAACCGTAGAAGAAAAGTAAAAACGTAAGAAATGTATTCAAAATAAAGAACAAATTTTCGATTAAGAAATAATTCCCATATTTTCATGCTATCATTGCGAACATAGATTAGTAAACACGTGTGGATAAAGGCTAGAGACGAGCGAAAGTGTAGAAATTGTGAATAGCATAGAAAATGAGGAGTGTTAAATAGTGTGAACACAAAGATGCAGAATGTTTATAAACGGGAAAGTAATAAGAAGTACATGCAATTATTGAAGATGATAATTGATACTTTAAAGGGGAAGACGAAGATGAAGAAAACGAGCAACATATAGAAAGTATTAAATGAGAAAAACTATACAAAAAAATGCAAAGATACTCGAAGAACAGGGCTTGTATTGAAGGTCTTGTTACTATCGACAGAATACTAAAAATCAATACAATGAAACATGAGAAGAAATGATGACGACAACGATTATGATGGAGAGCCAAAGAGAGGACGAAAAATCTTCTCTATGGAAACTGTTAGAAGATAAATAAAAGCTTTCTTCAATTCTTTATGGAATATTACACTATTTGAATGGTTTCTACAACGGATTGATGAAGTTTCAAAGCTAAACAGTACATGATGAAGGAGACATTAAAGTAAAAAACCCAGTTGGTATCATATTTGAGATAAACATGGGATCATCTAAGACTTGAAAGAATATAGATCAATTTTGGAATGACATTTAAAAAAAATATATTAATGAACAGACTTCTGTCTTGTTCTCATAGCTCAATCGAAAAGCTAACGCTTGGCAAGCGGGAGACCTGAGATTTCTTTACAGTTAGTTAAATGTCAATTCTTTCTTACATTTTTTAAACTTGTTCATACAGGACTTTCTTTGCTATACGAAAAAAAATTACAATTAAGAGAGATATCCTCTTACTATTTAAGAGGTATTTGTTTTAAAACAAAAATAATTGAATCAACAAATGTATGCTGTTCCAGTATCCTAAGTTTTATTTAGTTCTGTTTTCAAGTATTGTATTATGAAGTTTCACGTTAGCAAGAAAACATACTTACAGTATCGAAGTTCTGCGTAATCTCTGTTACTGTTGACTGCTTCTTGTCTCTTTGCCTTCAAATAAAACTTAGTTGGAGTAGCGTTTCCCCTTGTACCTCTCAAGTGTTCACAGCCTTCCTCGATGGTTTTAATTGTTAACATAGTCAATGAACAATAGCTGATGAAGAATATACTTACCATTGCGTTCCAAATGAAATAAACTATTTTGTTTTAAACTGAAAACAATTGAAAACAAAAAAGAAACAAAGTACTAAAATAGAAATATGATTCGTAGCTATAGGATTCAACCAATGAATTCTCCAGTGTGCCATATGAAAGGGAATTGCAGGCTGATTATTGTATAATCATTTTAACTATATAGGTATTCTTTTTTGTGCGTGTGATTTTCTCCTACAACTTTAACAAATATACATTTCACAGAAAGAGTACTAACATTAAAACATGAGCTTTGGAAGCGTCATTATGAACAATGTTTTGTTTGTATAACTTGAACGCAAACGAACTTTACGTTGTATTTTGTCCGTTAGGCATACCTTTCTTCGTTTAAAACGGACCAGTTATCACATTCAACAAAATACATTACCCTAGCTTTCCACCCTAACAGTAAAACTTCGTTCAAGTTATCCGACGTTGAACTGTTTCGAACATCAGTTAGGACTGTAGTTTAGGGTATCGGTAACATAGAGGAATATTTTATTATTTTTCTTCAAAAAATATCTAAAGTTCTATGTATTTAAAAATTGAATACGTGTCGTACATATAGATTACGAGGGTGTACAAGCACACAGACAGTTTTCTTGTCATGGCTTCTATAACATATCACTTCAAAATAATAAAAACGGTTTTCAAAGCGTACACATTTTTGTAAATAAATAGTGTAGTGAAACGTATCCTATCTTTCAGAAGCAATTTAGTATTGTTAGAAATGTTATTTAAACTTAAATATCTAATCTATATACACTGCAAATCGCAAATCATTACTCCTTTTCTGACCTATGGAGATGGAATGATAAACACAACTGGATGTGAAGATCCCGGCTACCTTATACCGAAAATATTGAGAAAATTTTATTTGAAAATAATAATATTCTCTGATAGGTAGGCTTGATCTTATCTACACCTATTTATTAATCCTCCAACAATACAGTCATGATGTTTGTACAGATGAGTTCGAATTATTAAACTCAGTCCAAAAAATTGTCTCTTTTGTATCTAATTACGAAGGCTTATACGTAGCTTCTAATATTACGGTCAAACTACTAATATTTTATCCTGCACATGTGAACATTACAACTAGAGTACTTTATCACTCTTGAACCGAGATGGCAGAATTGGAGAAGCGTTCTGCAGATCATACTTGAGTTGCAATATAGGTATTGTTTTTTCTGCGCAATTTCAGTTGTATGATGATACGATATTTATAATATTAAACAATTGTAGTTGATCATTTTAAAGTGGTTCTACCGTGTTTTTATATTTATATTTTTCTGTGAAATTCTGTAATTTCGACATCATGTGAAATGCCAGAGAGACTTTCCCCGCGTAAGGGTGAAATTGTGAATGGTCTTTTGGAGGTAGAAAGATACACACAAAGACTAATTTCTTGTAGAGCGATTGCATGTAAAAATATGTACGAAGAATCTGTGTTGCGTTGAGAGAGAAGAAGTGTGGGAAACGCGAACTGTCCTCCAATAAGCATTTAAAATGTAAAAACTTTGTCTCTAAGGAACAGAAAAGCCACTTTCTAAGACTTAGACTTAAATATAACTGGTTATGGTGCAGGAATTACTTCTGTGTGTGTTACAGGAACTCTTTGTTTAGGGGGCAAAAAGTCACACCGACCAAGGAAGAAAGGATAAAATACTCCACACAGGGTAAAGAAGTATCTAGATGGTCTAGGATACTCCAACTATGGAAAGAAGTGTCTTCAGTGGGCACTAGACTTCTAACCAATGGATGATAATATGTTTCACTATATCTGATAAATGTTGACAATATGTTAGGCATTAACCTGGGGAGATATTGAAGTTGCAATTTGTAAATCAGCTGATGTCAATCATGGTTTTGTTTGGTCTTCGGACCTGGGAGACTGTATATAGTAGAGAGAACAATCCAGCAAGACGTACATTAAACGTCCTTCAATAGCAACTAGTCCCACAGATTGTAGCCTGATTTGGTAACGAGCCATCCACCTTATGCATACCCTGCCACCAAGCTAACAGAATCAAAAATATTATTCATGTTGAAAAGCATACGTGAGATATATGAAAATGAGCAAGGAATTCAATAACAGTAAATAAAATTTATTTACTCGGTAGTATTTAAAAACATATTCCGATGCAATTTTGTAAAATAAAAATGAAATTTAATGAAAATGAATAACCGAGTCTAATAATTTGAACACATCTGTAGAAGGTTGCAATTTAGATTGAAAAGAAGTGAATATCCGTAAGGAACTATCTTGGATCTGACTGAACATGAAAAGTAACTGAACTAAATGACATACAGTTTCACATAACGTATTTTTTTTAAACGGAATATAATTTTCTTGATCATAGTGTTTTTAGATCTATTATGGTTTTTAGAAACAAAAAAAAATCAAGTTTGCATGACAAGCAAAAATGGTAAACAAATAAATTAAACAAAGACGCCATATTAATTTATGGCACGCATAGCACAACGTAGACTGACAAGTAAATGTGGTATGATTATAACATTTCAACTAGGTGATGCTCAATTTCATAAAATTGATTATTGATCAAGACATTATTCTTGTTTCAGTAGAAAAGTTGCTTCAATATTTCATCCTGATTCCATTTTAACAATCAATCATCTGTTTAAATTATTTTTCTTGATTTTCCGTTGCAAAAAGAAAGTGTATTTTGTTCTTAAATTAACCTTACAATTAAATACAGGAATACTAACATCATTACCTTTCATTTGACATCTTATCATTTAAATATGAAGATTTGGTATGTAGCATACCAATTATGGCTGTGAGAAATTTGAATAATGAGGAGCATCTTAGTAGCTACAATATTTACCTTATATATTATTCGTTACTCCATCTTCACTCTTGTATTTGCGACTTTGGAAAACCCTTTCCGTGTCCTTCATATTCTCATTCTTCTTTTGTGCTTTCTTTAGAGCCCCCATCCTTGCTTTCACTTCTTTCTCCCGTCTCAATTCGTCATCTGAACTTAGGCATCTTTCTCATCACAACGTATATATCTTACTAAATTATGTAAAAGAACATTCTTTCTGCTCTTCCAAACAAAAAAAAACGGTTCAAATAACCTTCACTATGTACTCACACGTTCAAGATTCTGAAGACGATCTCTTGAAATCAAACGAACATATCGCCAGCTGTTCTGTTGTTATAAAATTCTTTTAACATGCTACCAAAATAAGCTGATTCGGTACTATCAGGCTAACAACAAAGAACTAAATACAATATACTTTCATGGTACTTACCTTGAGACTTCCTATTATTATTATTACTTTTAATTATCAAAACAAGGTATGATCTCGTGAGGATAGTCTTGATAGTTAGATTTTAAAGTATAATAGGATGCAGTTATAAAATAGTATCTTCAACTCGTTATTTTAAATCTGAAAAATGCATTTAAAATAGAACATCGGAAGTAAGAAAGTGGTAAGAGAATTAAATTTATTATTAATAATAATAGTAATAATAATAATAATATTAATAATAATAATATTATTAGGCAAGAAAATAGTGTCTTAAGTAACTGAAGGAAAGACCAAAAGGAAAATGTCTTACGGTAAATGTCAAGCTGAAACCAATTTATTTGTTAATAGGAAAAGAACTTTTTGTAACACGTTTCCATCCGGATGTTGAAGAAAATGAGATTGAAGAACTAGTAAAGGATCAAAATATACTAGATCTAAAATGTATGAAACATAGAACGAAGTAAGATACTTACTCTTCTTTTCATGTTGAGATAAAGGAAACAGATTATAAATTAGTTAGTAACCCAGCAATTTGGCCGGATGGAATAATGATTGGACAAGGGAATGATAATAATGAAATTAAAAGAAGTAAACAAAAGAATCACTCAAAATTTATTTGAGCTAGGTAACAATAATAAATGACCTAAAAATCAGGTACCAGAATGTATGAGGTTTAAGAAGAAAGAGCGAAATATTTTTTTTCCTCAATTGCCAGTAACAGTTATGATTTAATTTGCGTTACGGAACATGGTTTTCGTGTCAACAAATAAATTCACATTATTTTACAGATATATATATAACTGCTTTAGAGCGGACACAAATTATAGTAATCTGCGAATGAAGCTTTAATTGCTATTAAAATAAATATTAAAGCTGTTAGAAGAATATATTTAGAATTCATAAATGAACGTATATAAGTTGAAATTGAATATGACAGAAAGAAAAAACATATTGATTTCATGTCTTTATTTATATCCAAATACTAGTTCAGTCGTTTTTCAAAATTATTTAAAACATATATCATTGAAACTTGCAAATTATGTACATGATATCCTAATAGTAGGAGACTTTAGCATATCAAAGGTTGATTGGGTTAATAGGAATTTCGCCGATGACACCCATTACTACTCAAAATATAAAGCAAGATGTTTATTTGATTTCCTAGAATCTAGATGTAGAAGAAAATTGTAACGATAGGGACTTGATACTAATGAATTTTACCGTTCAAACTTGTAAGTCCATAGAAAATTTGGTCCCTCCAGACCAATATCATCAATCGTTTGATGTTACTATTGCTATTCCAGATGAAATTAAGACCATAAATAATCGTTTGGCTTATATGTATTACCTGTCTTTATAAACAGATTTGTGCTGTTGATTGGACAAATATATTACATGTGATGTTGATGATGTAGCTTTAAGAATAGATGAAGTTATAAAATTGTGTATTAGTGACAACATTCCGAAGAAAAGTATACGAACTACGAAATACCCTTCATGGTATTCTTCTGAACTTATACGAATTCTTAAAAAGAAAAATCAGGCACACAAGATATATAAACAATCAATGGAACATAGTGATTACTGAAAATTCTCCGTTTTAAGAAAAGTTTTAGAAGTACTCTTCAAAGAGACAGAAATTATTATGTTTACGCTGTGAAAATGTAAACCTTTAAATTTTAGGAAATATGTTCGAAATTCTACCAAAAGCTCTATAAACACTAATGGAATTTTGTTTAAAACTGAAGAGATAGTGGATCACTTGGGTGATTTTTTCAATCGGTGTATCAAATTTATGTTCTAGAAAATGCTGAATATTCTAATTAGAGTGATAAATTTTCTTCTGTTAATCTAATTCTACCTACGATACCAGTTGATGATGTAGCCATTGCAATAAAATCCTTGAAATCAAAATCTGTTTGGAGTTTATAATAAAAGGGTAGTAGTGTTATTACACCAATATTAACATCATTATATAATTGGAGTATTAATTTACGATATTTTCCAAAATCTTCGAAACTGGTCGCTATATCTCCAATACCAAAGGAAAATGAAAAGAACACTGACGATTTTCGTTCAAAATCAATAATCAGTGTCATACCAAAAAAATTTGAAAAAAATAATAATTTATAATCATAATTTAAGGAAAATTGATATGTGTATTTCGTCCAATCAGCATGTTTTTTTTTTTAAAAAACTACTTCTAATCTTGTTCAATACTTAACTATTCGAAATAGAGGTAAAGTTGATCTGATTACTTTAGATTTCAAAAAGGCGTTCGATAAAGTTCCCCATGAGTTATTATTATTAAAGAAACTTTCCCATTATGGACGCTCAAATATTTATATTGAATGGACGAGATCATATTTTTTAAAAGATAGGAAATCTTTTAAAAGTAAGTAAGATACTATAAGTAAGATATAATGGTTGTTTATATTTCGTCTATAATGTAATGTCAGGAATTCCTCAGGGATTAAATTTAGAACCCCTACTTTTTATTATCTTTCTTAATGATTTAACTTTTGACATGTCTTGTGATATATTATTATATGCGGACGATGTAAACTTTTTAAGTCTATAAAAGATTATAAAGATCTCTTGTCACTACAAAGTGATATTAATAAAGTAATTGAATGGTCAAATAGAAATTTATTATTTTTAAATTTGGATAAGTCAATTGGAATTTCCTTTCCAAGAAAAACTAACCTATCATATTATCCTTATATGTTGGGGAAGAACTTGATTGAAATGAAATCTACAATAAAAGATCTTGGTATAATACTGGACAATAAATTATATTTTACTAAGCACATTAATGTCATAACATCCAGACTAGGAAAAAGCTAGGCTTTTTGAAATGGATCTCTAGAAATTTCAATAATATTTGTAAAATTTTGTGCTATGCTATTGTAAGATCCAATCTAGAATATGCTATTATCATATAGACTTATAATAGAAAATATGTGATTGATAATGTTGAGGTAATACAAAATGAGTTTTTGGCTTGGAAATTTAGGTTTAGATTAGGAGCCTTATCATTAGTTAACATCAGAAAAGGACTAGGATATTTGAAACTATCTGAACGACGAACAGTTAGTGATATTAAATTCTTTTTTTAACCTCACATGGTCATTATCCTACATATGATATGATCAATATAAGAGCTCCGATTTATGGTGTAAGAAATTATCACCCTTTTGTAGTTATTAATATGAATCTTTTCCCATATGTAGTTGTGATGGACAAGTTAATAAATATAATCAGTATATCGAGATTTTTCAGAGGTAATTTTGGATCTATATTTAAAGAATTAATTAAAGCTTTTGAATCTAATTAAATTTTGATGATAGTAGCTGTTTATTTTTTGCCTCTCTTTTTATCTTGTTTGAAATGTATTATACAATTATTATTCTGTATCTTAAATTTGACTTGAAAAGATGTACAAACCTTTTTGTATATTATCTATTGTTTTTACTAGCAATAATGTTGAATTACTAATTCAGCTAACTTGGTGTAGTGCGAAGGTGTTTGTGACACACTCATTCAAATTGACTTCAGGTGAAGCATCTTGTTGTCAGGAATAGTGAAATGACAACTACATAAAACTCCTAGCAGAATAATACATATGTATTTTCGTGTTCTTCAAGGGCTTTATCTCGCAGATATATGAGTTTTCGTTGGCTCACCTTGTGAAATCACTACCTTTTGTTACCAACTGATAAAAGCAATATGAAGCGTAGGGCATTTTCCGGAAAGGAAAATAAAGTATGATCTGGCATAAGATATGTACCTATCTTCCAGAAAATGCCTCTTATCAAACAAGGGGAATCAATTCATGGATACAATAGGCAAAACACCACATAACAACGGGGGAATAAGACAAAATAAAAAAACAATGTGAAAAGAACAACATAGCGGAAGTTCAAGATGGAGTGTTGGAGAGGAAATGAACGAGTTCCGAGAAAAGATCCCATCCACTCTCGGGTTCAGAAAGTAGCTGGAATAGAGACTGATAATAGATAATAGAATATGTCAAATGAAGAGCTTAGATAAAAATGTAAGCAGAGACATATTTAGCTAGGTTCCGGTGGTCCTGAGCCCATCGAAATTTAACATTTTATGCAGTTAGTGCAATTTTAGGCGTATTTGCAAATATTTAATATATATTTCATATCCAGACATACCTTGAGAAGAAACGAAACAATAACCTCGGATTAACCTAATCGTTTATTTATATATAACACGGAAAGTCTTATCTTGTACAAAAGGACAAGAGGGTTCAATATGTAAAGTTATCTACATCGAAAATTATAAGATTATATTTGACTTTGTAAAGTCATTAAAATTTCGAATCTTATTGGCTCCTGCTTTGGAGCACTTGCTTTTGAGTCCCTTAAATTCTGGAGAGTGCATAAGATCTTTGGACTCCTTTAAATTTTTGCTTTTGAGTTCTCAGAAACTGTTAAATTCTAAATACCCTATTTTTCTTGAATAGTGATTTCTAATTTGGTAGCTTTTAATTCTTATCATACTCAGCAAAACAACTTTTCTCTGTAAGTGAGAGATCTCGAATAATATATATTGATTAATCTGCCAACTGTAATTATTTTATTATTATTATTTTTAATTTTGCATAAGACGATCTGAGATTATCCCAGATTTCATCTTCAAATGTTTTGATGCATATAAAGATAATTTAAAACGTAGTCTGAATACATTTGTTTTATAGATATGACACAGAACATTAAGATTGCAAAACATTAAAATAGTTCATTGAGATTAGACAACTCCAATGTTCAAATAGTATTGCTGGCTTTTACAAACGAGATATAGAATTGAAATTAAAAAAAAAACATACAAATTTTGCCAATGACATCCACTTCCTGAGAGAACCACTAAACGTAGAAACATGGTTATTGAATTGTCTTTTCGCTCAGAACTTAAGAACCGTTTAGACATCGTTTCCCATAAGTATATATGATTATAATTCGTGTTTTGGCGTTAGGAAAAGAAATTATTTTAATGAAATAGAAAATTTTAGAAACAAGGTCCACTAGTCTAGCAGACACGCTTTCATTCAGCAACGTCGCTCAGTCAACACGCTGTTGTTTTCTTAGATATTGAGGAATTGTTTTACTACATTCGACGCAAGTTATAGTATTACACAATCGTTTACAAAGGCTGGGGATGTACATTAGATACTCCCCTGTAGAGGAAATGACTCTTCTTGAACAGTGATTTCCGAACCGATTCCAGGCGAATTCAGTCTCTAAAGCAAATTAACGCTATATAAACTAACAAAGTGAAATGTACTTGGGTTAAGTTCGGTAATGGACATCCAGAATTAGCAAAAAACAGGTAAAATTACAGGAGAAACAGGCATTGTATAACGATTTTTTATGTTGTGCACGGAGAATGAAGTCATATCAGTGCGAAGTCACTGAAATTAATAAGAGAGAGAGTGAAATGAGGGACCATATATCTGAGGTCGCATATATGGCGTGAGCGATTGGGAGTATTAGAAGTAATGGGACTCGCGTGTGATGAAGAACAAACCTAACCTGGCTTTAACTAACCACTAACCGCTCTTCGCTCGCTATCGTTCGTTCGAGATACTGTCTGTCTTTTCTGTGACAAAATACGTGTCATTCATAACACAAAGTGTCGCAATTAGCATTCTTCCTCATAGCGTCATGTCCCTTCCTCTTGCTAAACTCGAGTGCGTATTTAACGAAATATTAACATTATGGATTTTCGCAACACTTTTTGGGAATGATAGTGGTTGCTAGATGTTTATAAAAGTGTATGCGTGAATTATTTGCAACGGAAAGAGTGCTATAAAACGTACATACGGCAAAATATAACACAATGGCTGGATGTCATAACGAATGTCTTGTAGTTTACGTAAAATAGCATTCAAGGTTTTGAACGATCTTGGGGAGTATCTTAAGTCCAGCTAAAGCGTGTATAGGTTCATACGTTATTCAAAACCAAACAACTACTGACTGCATATTGTGTATTCTCTAAAATGTGAAGAAACATTTAAGCAAAGCATTAACCTTTCCTTTGGTTGTAATGTACGAGTGAATAATTCTACTAAGGAGTAACAAAAATACTGGAAATTAATTTACTCACAAAAGTTCGTTTTATAATACCACAGTTTCCTGCGTAATCTCAGTCCACATGTCCACACCTTTGAGGCTTTAAATATTATGTGTTGTCATCCTCATAAGCAAGGTTTAATTAGTTTATCACGTGTAGTTACAGGTCATCAAGAACATCTCAAATTGCTCTTACCGTAGCAACATTATACCTAACAATAGCGAATATTTCTAATTGTTGCATACGTCAAAATCAATTGGTATCTATTAAATATTTGTTTAGGTATTGTAAACTGCTTTACCACTTTTAGTTGAGATTGGAGACCCTCTTCTAACTTTCGGAATATTTCTTTGAAAAAGGATAAAAATATATTTTTAGACTAGAATAATACATTGATATCTGAAAAGAATTTTAAGGTCTCTCTGAGATACAAATTTGGTGCTAGAAGATTAGTGGGGAAATATTCCTTTGAAGTTAAAGTATTGATAAGCAAAATTGCATTCTCTTTCTAGCGTTTATTCCTTCTTTTTCAAGTGGCCTAACTGGAATTCTCACCTTTTAGTATCGGCCAATTTTTGACAATTTATATTGGTTTCCTTGACTTACTTAGGGTCAGTTCTACAATCGACAGCTAAACTTCTAGTCAGCGCTAAGTTGAGGCCAACTCTCATTTTGCGTATTCTCATTGTCCAAATTCAGACTTCGTCTCAACTTAGCGCTAACCAGAAATTTAGCTGTCGATTGTAGAACTGACTCTTATTTGTATCTCGAATCTTCAAACCGTTGTTTTAGGATCACTGAGAGTTGATTGGTTAAGTGTTCTGATCTCCATTTTAGCTGCTGTTGAGTAGTAGTTTTATTCTAATTAATTATGTTTTTAAATAATTCTTTTATTTTTCTAACTCGGTTTAACACTCCTTATCCTGAACATTGTATTTACTTTTTAACACTTGGTTTAATAACCTTTATTCTCGATCGTAAATTCTCTTTAACGCACTAGGTTTAGTGTACTTTATGTTTGACCCACGATCTTATTTTTTTCCCCTTTCTTTTATTCTTCCCTTTTCTGTTTTATTGATCTTTTTATGTGTTGTTTCATAGCTTCTATAATTCCTTAGTAATACATTCAACTTCGGGAGATTATTTTGAATAACTGGTACGTTTCATTTATCTGCAGTTATGATTTCTTAGTAAAGTTCAGGCCTTACAACTCTTTCTTCGTATGAATTTTCTAAAGTTTTTATAATTGTTTCAGTTCCAAATATGTAGCTTTCATTCTTTTGGAGCCATAACTAAACTTTTGAGACACCCAATGTTTGTCAAAGACTTGCGTAGATAAAACTTGGCGTTGCTGCTTCTTAATTTGATGACAAGAGTCAAATCCCTCGTCGGTCTTTCTTTAGTATCCCTGCTGGATGAATAGTCGTCTTACTTCAAAAAAAGTTCCGGTATAAACAACTTCAAACATGGTTCCATTATAAGTACAACAGCATCTCTACCCGATGTAAGGCAATGGTAAATCACCATTGATTTAACTTGCCCAGGGACTTTAGGATTACTAATCTGTCGCTGCGCAGAACACACAGTATCATCATTTTCATCATTAGGAACACAATTCAGTGGCTTTATGCAAGAACCTGATATGTCGTATTGTAGTTGTTTGGGGTAAATATGGATTCTAGATTCGAGAGATGTTAAACGAAGTGCCTATTCTTTTATTTTAAAGGTTTTATAAAAATGACTTGATTAAAGGTTGTATTGGGGTTCCTTAAAAAAAATATATATTGTTTATTTTGCTTGAATCAGTATATAGGCCTAATGCTATTATTTATACTTAGCAGTGGCGGCTCGTGGTTGAAACAGTAGGTGAAGTTCTACCAAAGCATTTATTTATATGTAAACACACTTTCATATTAGCTACTGGTAACAGTTATCCTGAATATCCAAACTTTACCGATTTATTCTTAATGCCATTTACTCATATTACTCAATGTTGAGCATCCTGCTGGATTGCCCCTCCCCCAATACACCATGCAATTATTGTTTCATATTGTTCTCCGTAATACTGATTTTCTACCTTCCAAAACAATACATCGTTTCAGTCAGTTTGCTACTTCTCTTCAAAATGACCACACCTTCACATGGCTGTGCTAAGTACTACATTTATGATTGAAATAGAAATAATATTTTTCTTGAGTTTGTAATTAAGTAATTTTTCAAACAGTGAAACTCCATGGGACTTTTGGTGCGTGGGGTCCCCGGTTCGTGCCTCGCGGACTTTGTAGTGGACAAAGGCCTTATGCGTTGATTTTCTCGGGGAGTCGGGACTCTTCCGTTTTTTCTTCCATTTTCTTCATTCCACCGATTCTCGCATCGCATCATTATCCATTCGGCCAGAGCCAAAGCACGTTTCCCAAAGGCCTTGAATATTCAAATTTAGTTGTAACTCCACAAGTCAACTTGAGCATTCTTTTTAAAACTTTGCTTCATGTTCTCACGACGTATTTAATACAATTATAGATTTTTTCTTACTACAAAAGTACGGTTCTCTTTTAGAGTAATATAGCACTTATTCAGAGCTGCACATGTGGCAAAAAGCGACCAAAACTAGACTACATTTTGGTATCGTAATTTCCCTTCGGTTCCACATCAGAACCTTTAATTTTTTAGCCATTTCCACACCACCCTTAAGATTGAGTGAATTGGCATGTTTTCTTAAACGCAGTATTCCGAGAATGCCTATTACAAAATTCATAGAAATGATTTGTCCATCAAGCGTTGGTTCCATGAAGAGAATGAAGGACAGAAACTCAATCAGATACAAGGACATTTCGTAAACATCCCTTTTATATCATTTTAGTACTAATTACTTCGCTAGTCTCAAAGAAATACGAGTAGTTAAGTTTAAGTTTCCACAAACACCACCCGGGACACGTTCCCAACACTCCGTGAACTGAACCCTTCTGCATTAAGTCAGTCGACCACCGCATCCGGCGTCAGGCTAATGAACTAACAGGGTCTCGTATATTAGGTACAAATCTACAAAAACAATCTATTTTTCTATTCACGTTAAACCAACAGGTTCCATTTCATACCTTTTTACACAAACTGTTACTGCTAATTCTGTTACCTCATAATCTGCTTAAATATCTGTCCTAAACAATTACTGATATCTGTGTCATTAGACCACATTAACTGCGAATGTAAACATTTTAATCTGTATTATGCTCATGGTAAAGGTTTAGGGAGTGTTCGATTTGTTATAAATTACGAAGGGGGGTTATAAAACTAATATTTGCTTGTAACTTTCAACCTACTATCTGTTTGGGTAGAAATATAAAGATTTATTCCTGGTTGGGATGATATTCGGAATCAACTACCGGGGATGAAATTCTCACGCACCAGGGAAAATCCTGGAGGGTTTTGTCAGTATCTGCTTGAGCGAGTCTCTCTAGCTAGTAAACTTATTTCGCTATTTTCATTTTATGCATTGAATAGATATTAATATTAAAATTTTCTTCATATAAATAATCAACGTATGTATCTGCAATATGAACTTACACGATCATTTTATCACCGACAAGATTTTTAAGCAGTCCTTAAAACCTAATAGTGAAGATGTGACCAATTAATATACATAAAGCTTTATAAATATAAATAATTATGTCACTAATATAAAGCTAATATAAATATTTATGTCACTTATCAAATTTGTATTTGCTCCGGATTATGACGAGGATATATTTTTCTTTTTCCATTTAAGTGGAAAATAGTGGCTTTAACATTTGATGGACATATTAACTCCCATACTTGGCTTCGATTTTTTAAAATTCATTTTAAGGTCTTTAGGCAACTATGGCTCAGACCGTATGGATGATGATGGGATGAATTGGTGGAATGAAGAAAGTGGGAGGAAACAGGAGTACCTCGAGAAAACCCACGCACACGGTGTTTATTCACCACAAAGCCCACATAGCATGAACAGGGATCGATCCGACAACCCCAGCACCAAAGGTGAGTACTTGGCTTCGACACAGGCTCAATCCGATATGCGTGTATAATAATTCCATCTGATGGTACTAATGGTGAACCTACAGGGTGGGGCGAGAGAAATCTCCATTGGAGCTTCAAAATTCTCCAGAGAGTTTGTTCTAAGCCATAGCAAAAGATAAAATATTGTTCTTGAAAGTAAGTTCCTCTTTTAGTGCAATTTCTACCCCACCCCCACACACTTCCTGAATTCTGTGCATTCAACACTGAGTGAGAAGACTTCAGCGACTGGACAGTTATATTTACGTTGAAATTTTTCTAGTTCGTCCGCAACATGCGTTTGAATTTTTCCTTTCTTTTTATCTTAAAAGCGAGATGATAGATCAACTTATTAGGCTTTAAAATCGTACATACTTTATCTAAGATGCTAAGCATCCAATTTACTATATGTTTTCTAGTAGTAAAATCCAGATTATACGTCGTACAGGCGATGAAATTCCTTACGACCGTGGTAATTATCATGTAGTTTCCAGCAATGTCGCAACCATTCATAGTGCCGCTAAGGTGGGATTTGGAGAAAACAATTCCAGTATCTCACTATGCATTGGGCAGTGAAACTCTTTTGGAAAGAGCTCGAGAGAACTTCACAGGCGCCACCGAGTAGGAAAGAAAGGAGTAGGTCTCTGCCAACGCTAAGCTCCAGGCCGCTTCTGATTGGTCAGACTGGCCTGACAGAAGTTCTCCTTGTGCTACAAACAGTGGACCTCACTTCCGCTCAAGTCTCAAGGTCAGTAGGAAAAAGGATAGCTAGGGACAACCCTAAATGCTTCCTTTCCTTCCTTCCTTCCTTTTGCTGAGCTGAGAAACCAAAGGAGCCTACTTTGCAAGACGGATGGCGCCCTCTAGTGTCAGTATTGTGAATTATTTGTAGGCAAAACTATAATAAAGCGAGTTGGTGTTATTCTTGCTGACATTTTATGATATTTATTTCAGTATTTTTGAAATTGTGTTTTCTTTATTTAATTAATACAGAAATAAAATAATAGGTGAAGTACAGCTTCACCCACTTCACCCGAAAAACCGCCACTGATACTTAGATAGCTATTAATGCCTATTTCCATGACTTATCAACTCTGTACTACATTTTCACAACTAGTTCCTCTTATAATAAAAATATAGAACTTTAAGCGAATTTACTTTTAATTTAGAGAAATGAAATATGGCAAAACTAGATAATCTGAATAATATTTGCATTGTATCTCGCGATGTCAAGAAGTTTCTGTACGGTATACCATATCCACATAGGTATAGATTGATACAAAATATGATGCCTCTGATCCAGTGCTAGAACTGGACATTTTTTGCTCGGGGAACGCAGAAAATGCTTTTGTTATGGAAACCGTGGATTGGAAAACAAAAGTAGAACTACCAACTAATTTTGCAGTGCTGGTACTGTTTGAGACTTACTATCCAAAATTTAAGTTAAAAAAAAATAATAATAATAAAAAATCAAAAAAAATCAAAGGGACTCTTACGAATGACTGATCTACATTGTCTTCTCTGGACCTATGAGCTGGATGATCTGCACTACGATAACCATGTTGTAGCCACAGCTCTCATACGTTCATACGTTTTCGGTTTAAATTGAGAAAGAACTGATCTGTGTTTCACAACCTTTTTCATCTCGAGAAACCCTAGAAACATTTAACAATATTTGGGGAACTCCGGCTGCATGGTACATAATATTTTAATCTAGACTAGAGCCACGTATAAGGTAGTATTGTACAGCAGGAGAACCAAACAACAATTCGCACAGTTTGAATACAATTTTACTGATTTTTGCAGAGTCCCTAACACTGCGTCGAGGAACCCTAGGATCCGCGGAACTAAGGTTGGAAATCACTGGGCTAGACCATTGCATTGTTCTAGGTGCTGTAAGATTGAAAAGAATTTCAACAAATGGTGAAAAATTGTCATTTAGCGGCTTCTTGGAAGCGTAAACAGTGTTTTTTTTCTATATTGACTCTCAGAGCTTGTGACCCCTCACGTGCCCCCTATACCCACCTTTTAGTTTACTAGAGGAACGACAATCCCCTGCGTTCCACCACACTTCCACTTCTGACTCTTTCTACGTATTCAGTTAAAACCACTAAGCGCATCTCAGTCAAACCAGGCAAATGGTATCTACAGAACTAGACCCCGGCGGACTACTTTTCAAACTTTCCCTCCCCAACCCTATCCCGGTCTGAGCCTGAAAGCCATAAATGAATTCAAAGCTAAGCACGTGGGGGTGGGGGTATTGGTTAAAACTATTCGGGGTCTCTGAGAGTTTCATTCGTAAACGTTAGCAATTGTTAATTTCAACCCTCACTTCTCTCATTCTCATTTGAAAAGCATGGGGGAAGAAGGTGAGATGTCCTAAAAGAAGGGGGGGGGGGGATGACTTCTCGTAATATGCATATTAAACTTTAATTCTCCCACTTATTATTCTAAAACCGCTATAACTTGTTAATTATTTGCGCTTTTCGAATAGAGCATTTTTAGCGGTTAGCTGTCATTCTGTAGTACTTGTTACGAGTGCAAACTCATTTTTTAAACCTGGTCACCTCCTTCTTTTTCGGTACTTTTAATTTGCTAAATATACATTTAGATCTAGAAACTTAAATTATGACAGCTAAGATTGGAGCTAACCAACACTAACAGAAACGAACTTAATTAAGTCTGGACAAAGATGATTTAATCAGCTTTCATTCACATGTTTACAACAAGTAGCAGCATTTAAAAAAATGATTCTTTGTTGTGGTATGTCCATGCATTTAGTTAATCTCTTTCCATAAGAGCAATCTTTCACTTTCTGGAGAGGAAAAAAAAAACCTTTCATGATTGCCTATCACTTCATTTTGCACGACTCTTTTTCTACTATCCAACGAATTATTTGCCAAAGATATGCATGCTTAATGCTTATTGCATCTTTCTTCCTTAATAATGAGTGCATATTTTTTAGTTTTAGTGTTCAATTTCAAACTTAAACATTTGGGCTGTAGCAGTAACTCTTAGGGCGGACCGAACATCGAAGCCATATCCTGGGCAAACAAAAGATATTTCCGGACAACTACTTTTTATAGGAGGCAAGCACCGAAATTTGCCAAGATGCATGTTACATGAGCGATATGTAACGAGTTTTAATTTTTCTCATAGAAGTACCAACCAAAAGATTTTCGACGCGACGAATTTAGACGAAAATCTCCATTTTGTGAAAACAAAATCTGAACATGCATTTCTACAACCAAGTCATTTCTTGGCTTTGAAAAAAATTAACTTAAGAATGGAGGGATTTGGTTCCGAAGTCCCACTTGTAAGATAATGAACTATAAATGTCATAAATCTAATTAGAACTAATCATTTTTCTCAGGATATTTTTTCCTTTTAGATGAAAAAAATCCCTTCACGAAGTATGTAATTTTGACGAAATGAACAATCCTTAATTTAATTTTTAACGCCTTTAGGCAACTTTGGCTCAGGCCGCAAATGAACAATCATACCTTCAAATCTTCTGTTTAGTAACCTACCTAATATATTCTATACACGATCATAAAACTTTCCCTTTTTCGTTTCCACAAAACGGTGTAAGTTTAAATTTAACATATTTTGGGGTAGAAAAGCATTAAAACGGTCAGAACGTGGCAACTTACAATGCGATATTTTATTACTTGAGAAATAATAAGCATCTTAAACGTTCAAAGAAATAATTCTTCATTAACGATTAATGATCGAAATTAAAAAGAAACGTCATGCAATTTTTCTGATAATATGCTTATTTAAATCAACTTTAACTTCGTACACATTGAGGGTACATACGCTGAGTACTTAGGGGACGTTCAACTAATACGTAAGCATATTTTATACTTCCTCCCACTCATAAGCAAAAATAAGTAGATGCCTAGCCCCTACTTCTTGTGCACCTAAGACTTGCCAAATTTCTTATCGTTATTTCGTCCAAATAACTATTTAAATCTTTAAATTTACACCAAAGTTGTTAAGCGAATAGATATTAAATAATTAACAGATATCACTGAACAGTCGAAAATAGTCGAAATTACGTCATACTTTAAATAATTATTCTTAATTTAATAACTATAAATTGTTTAACAGATGCAAACAATGAGTTTGGAATAAACTATACTAACTCCTACAACATCTACAGCTCACAATCACGCATGCATGTTTGCCTGCCTTACGTAAGCATTACTCTGATCCCTCTCCTCATTGTCAGCTAATATAAGCAAAGTTTGAACCCCTCTCGCCTTGAATGCTTACGTAATACTTGAACGACCCCTTATTGTCTTGTTTCTCTGAGTAGGGAAAAATTATAGTAAACCAAACACACAGGTCGAGGAATTCATGTGAGACGAATCATCATATAGCGTTCCGCTTAAGAAGTGATCACGGGAACATGAGCAACATATCGTGTTACTGATACTTAACTGCATCTAGTTCCGTTCTTTTATTTTTCTTACCAGACCTCGAGTGGTCTCCTCTCCGTGTTATGAGATTTATCACGTGCTATGGTATCATTCATTATTTCCCATTTATGAATCGCAGAAGAGGAAGGCAATTCTTTCAACAGTAGATGTTTACGCTTGCAGTAGTTGAACAGCTTTCAACAGTAGATGTTCAATATTGCAGTAGTTGTTCCGACTGTATATTGTTCAGTCACGTGGGCAATAAAACTACAAGACGCGGTTCAACTGACTTAACGGACCCAGATAGACAGAGAAATACATAAAACTAAAGTAAGTAAGTAATTCTGTCTGTCTGTCTCACTCACTCAATTTCTCTCTATATATCTTTCTCACTCACTTACTCTCTCTCTCTCTCTCTCTCTCTCTCTCTCTCTCTCACACACACACACACACACACACACACACACAGAGAGGGGGGAGAAATAAATATTTAGCATCTTATGTAATAAGGAAGAATTGTTCCATGAAGACACAAAAATATTATGGAATAGTTTTTGGTGTGACGCAATTACACCGTTTATACTAAGTCTCACATTTAGTACCTAAACAATACGAGCAATGTATTTACTTATTGTTAGTTTAAGTCTGTCATAAATTATGTTAGGGACATTAAAACAACTTGGGATCGTCAAAAGATATCAAGAGATTTCAAGAGATCTTACACTTTTGAGTGAATAATTTAAGGCAGTCAATATTGATCTTGTTGCGATCCCAGTTAATTTGCAATGAGGTTTTAAGGAAAAACGGATAGTTTTGCTTCAACGTGTTATACCTACTAGCAAGATTTGGACCTGTTGAAACTCTTGCAAGTTTGAATAATGTTTGATCATCGTATTATAAAATATTTCAACAAAATATCAAGAATATACGACAGGATACGCACTACGCACTGTACAAACATTTGCTGCAGTCAAAAGTGTGCGAGAGCAATTTCAACTAATTCCTAAACGTAAATAAATACTCACGGATAAAGGCGGAAGGAAGGCAACATGTCAGGTCTTTCCAGGGACAATCTACACTTCAAAACGTTTTAGTGTTAAACGGAACATCTTTCCGCTACTAGATTGAAGAGAATTAGAATCAAAGGATATTAGCGCATGTTGCCTAGTCAACGTCATGGATGGAAATGTCTTCCCAATAGAATTAAAATTTAATAAACTGACTGGCAAAATGACCATACATCTCAGCAAGTCATTGTTCCTAAAATAAGCCCTGATCCTCATCCCTCAGGAATGATCATGTGGTGAAAGTATATGGCACCAACACATCATATGTTTTATTTGTGTGGTGAAATATGCTAAAACTAGAACTCAAATTATGATCTTCAAGTCTCTTTCAACAACAAAGCAAAAGTGATTTACGAAAGGCTACGAAACAATATTTCAGAACACTTTTTCAGTTGATAACTGCCTTTCTGGTAGTCATGATTGAGTTCACTTGAAAGAGGCTTTTATTTGTGAAATACTGTGTTGACAAATAACAATGGCTAATAACTTTCTGCATATTAAGAAGATGATAAAATATCTTATATTTATTTGTGACCAATGTTACTCCTCATACAGAGATGTTTGTTAAATAGCTTATCAGCAAATATATTTTTGAATAATAAAGTTAAATTCGATGGCACTGCATAAAGGAAGTTAGAGATACAATATAAACTGCTGTCGGAATATGACAAAAGACATCTTAAAATATGACACTATCGTATGTGTAAGTAATTATGAATGATACGATATATGTGTCAGTTACATCTGTATTTAAAAAAATGAGTCTTTGGATACGATCGGAGAATACAAATAGTAAAAATTAAATAAAAATGAAATATGTCTACCTTCATTAGAATATCTACGTAGTATAAATATTAATATAGCATCACTGAGTATAGAGGAAGTTACATAAATTGTTATTAATCGACTTTTGTATCATCTCCGGTCTTCGGAAATGTAAACGAACCATTAGCTACTACAATCTACATGAATACTCCCCACTTACTTACATAGAATAAGTTCATATGTAGATGGGATGTTAAGAAAATAATAATTTGGATACTTGTCATTTATATGAAGCAAAGAAATGGCTGGAATTAACTATTACAATACATCTTTCTTGCCTATGACTTACCTTTCTTGTGTCGTTATCACATTAATTTTCGGCTTTACAATTCTTATTCTGTTCAAACAAATACTTCTAGTGTTACAACAGACGAAATACGCAGTTGTTTTGCATACCTTAATGATATTCTTAATGTCACTCTAATTTTCTTTCATACGTGTAGTTGATTTTTCCTCAAGTACACTAGCAGTACGCATCATACCTGTCTTATCTTCTGCTGAGATGTAAATTTATACGCTTCTTCGAAAGTAAGCTTCCTTTAACTTAAATACTTGTACGATTTCTTTTAATTTTACTTTCTTGATTATTTTTATCTTCCTTATTCCTCTTGAGAAGTAAGAGATCTGATATTTGACTTCTTTTTATCACTGACTGCACATTCTGACTTAACTTTCATCATCAGCATCGTTGGATTTTACTTCCGTAGTATGAGGACTTTTGAATTGAACAATAGGCAATTTCAGGTAAAGTTGAAAATATTTCTTCTTTAAAGTACACTATTCTGTATACTGTGTGCCGATTCACTTGAATGTAAATGGTTGAGAATGGAAATAATTTTATGTTTACTCAATGCATTTTGTATAACTTCGCTTGTTTATTATTATCTCTGTGTCCTTTTGACATTGAAAATTTACATAATTTATACTGTACCTATGTTTTCTTCTCTGCAGTCGAAGTACTCTGTTTTGTGTTTTCATTTTCGACAGCGGTGTCGTGGTAGTACCTTGAACGGATCGAATTTTGGGTATTAATACTATAGGCGATGTTTCGATGACAATATTGTTAAAACAATATTTTTATGCTAAATTTCAAGAAATGTCAAATTGTTTCTTACAGAAGGATTTTTCACACCAATTTTCCACATTTTTGTATACTTTTTAATTCTCGTGATAGTAGGTTGGAGTCACGTATTGTTGTTGTTGTGATTACCGCAGACCATTAAGTCCTTAGCGATGCCCAATATGCTATATTTCCTTTTACTTGAACCACAAAATCTTCTGTTGCAAAAGCAATTAGTTATGAGCAATAACTCTCGTTAAAATCCTGATGATAGCAGTCAGGAATACTGAATTGATACTGTCTAGATGTCGACGCACGAACACTTCACTTCATGGACAAAAGAAGTGGATTTAAAACAAGAACTCCCATTAATTTAATAGAGTGGAGCAAAGTCAGAATCTCACATAACCAGAGTTTGAAGTTTCAGTACCGCTGCTGCATCATGATCAGAAAGCGAAGGAAGAAATGAGTAACAATAAGAAAATATGGAACGGACGGATGTGAACACAGAAAGACGTCGCAATTTATGCTGAAGCAAACGCTTGACTACGTGATGGTAAGTTCAAATTATTTCTTTGATCTTCAAGAAACTATATAGAAGAAAAGCTACGGTAGATGTAGGCTGGTAAAATAAAGAGTAAGGCGAAATAGGTCTCAGAGTTACTTATCAAGGGCTTTCATGAGTATTTCCCGATTCATTTTGTAATGAGGACAGTCAGAAAGCAAGTGACAAAAAATCTTGTTTCACAGTCACGTAAACACAAATTAGATATGTAATTAAAAAATCTTCAGTGTAACTGCGGAAACTATTATTTTTCGATTGTTATTACAAAAAATTGTCACAATACATTGTTAATTTATATTCTAAAACAATGCATATTCCACAGTATGTAACTTCCCATAAGGGAAGAAGTGAATGTTAATAATATAATCATTCCTGAGAAAAATTCGCTTACAAATGCTTAATAAACCACCCAAGATCTACATTATTTATTATTAATGTTGTTGTTCTCTGTTCATACATTATGCACTTTGCATATTACATTTATTATAAAAAAAACTATCTAACAGAACGCCATTATTATATTCGTACTTGCATCTGAGTCCTTCGATGTAACATATTATATTTACACTATATTCAAATCCTTGTCATAATGTTTCGAAGAGTAATATAACTAACTGACTCAAATCCTTGTACAAAAAGCGCTTATCAATGTGTCCTTGACTGTCAGTCCATAATAATAACAGAAAATAAAAATACAAGTCTTTCACGACATATACCATGTTGGTAGGGATGATGGAACGAGTTCAACAATCCAAGATGATGGTGGTATCCCGTCTAGTTTCCATAGGAATCAACTTATAATGAGTTTGTATCTGCGTTTGTTCAGAAACTTAATATATATATATATATATATATATATATATCACGAACCACGTTGTTCAGGTCGACAAGACTTGTTCATTAAACTACACCAAGATCATAGCGTTACCGCTTCCTGATTTTCATTGTTACCCAACTTATCAATTTCTAATCACAGCTACAGTGACAGTTTCGTTTTCTGGTGACAGTTCTCATCTCATATGCTCATTGAAGGCTAATATAAGAAGATCAATTTGCATCAAAAATGCATAATGGAGGGAACCTGTTCTAAGAACATTAGTTAAGATAAGTTTGTTCATTTGGGAAGAAGCCGCCATGCCCTAGTCGAAGTCGCAAGGTGCAAATCAACAAGAAACTTCATGTCTAAACTTATCTATCTGTATTCTATGCTCCGTGTCCCTTTACTCTTTTATTTTAAATGTAAAATGATCATTAACGCTTGCAAGCTAATACATGCACACAAAATCTGTTTGAACTATGATGAAGGCATATGCAATAAGTGACATGAATTTACAATAAATTTGTTTCAAGGAAAACCAAAGAAGATGGGAAAGCCATTATAAAACTGTGTCTTCAGAGAGGAGATCATTTTGGTGGTGGAGATGAACAACCCAATCCTGAATAAAGAATTGACCAAGTTCTAACTGTCACGTTACTTCAAAACGGGGTTCAAGTGTCTGACAGAAATATGCCTACTCAATACGAAATTTATTTCCGTTTTGCAGCTGCTTTATCAATAGTGTTAGTTCCATATTGAGTGAATCATAGTTGCCAGACATTCGAGGTAATCAGACACTAATATATGTATAAATTAATTAACTTCATGGTAGTACGGTCCGAATTGAACCTCAAACTAACAGACGGGTTTCGTTCAATTCATCGTGAGCTCTACGTATCCCATTACTACTTTTCTTCATTTCTTTGGAACCAACGGTATAAGCTAACACGATTATATAGTTCTTCAAAAATGGCAACAACAAAAATTTTCTTCCATTGTTGTTAGGCATGAGTTAGGAGATGCAATACTTGTTCTCTCGACTAAACTAATGGCTTTTGGAAGGAAGACTGTTCTGTATTTTTCTCGTTAAGATTTTGAACTTTTTATATGGGTCATTTTAGAAACTATGGATTTCGACCCGTCACGATGATATAAGTGGAATGTAATTGAAAATCTACAGACTTCCATGCCCTAGACGGGATTTGAACCTACAACTTCATGAACGGCGGCCACACGGCTACCGAGGTTAGCGTCTTTTTCTCGTATTCTGAATTGGTCGAACGTAGAAGACGAAAGGTGAAAAAGATAATATAAACAGCTAGAAGAGATGATATTAAAACAAAATTAAAAATATCCATTATGGGACTCAGAATTAATCTTGGCAGGTGGGCCCCGATGTAATTCGTTATTGGTGTTATGCACTACATTATTCCATTGACAGAAGCTGTAGAATATCAGAAGCATTATCAACACAAGGACTAAACAACCAACATATTTTTATCAACATCTTGTTTTATGAAAAAACACAGCTATACTTTCATAACATTATAAACCACTATCGTAGATCTTCGAATCGTACAAATCATAAGGCATTCTTTGGTGGTTTAAATTCAGTTTTTAGCTACGCTGTTACTGAGAACAGAATCTGATACATTCCACAAGATATTTCAAAATCTTGTCAGATTGCTCATTTTCTTCATCTTCTTCATGTGTTGCACAAGTTAGTTGACTGTAAAACTCACGATGAATGAGTAAGACATATTTCAAAATATCTTTGAGATAATGCACGGGACGGGTGAGTGCTATGATCATCCATTTTATCTTATCTTGAGATACTGCAGTTTAGACTTCTGAATGGCGTTCAGAGAAATATATTTTTGCAGAAAGGAAATATTACATACATCTATAGTGTATTTTTGGTGTCTCTTATTACCTGGATGTACATTAACAGAACATAAATCTTTCAGATCAAGATCAGAGTAAGAATATTGGACAAAAATTGACATGGATGGTCTTTTGACATGTACTAGGAAATTGGATTGATCTGTTCTTTCTCAACAACACCTTCATATCTTGCACTGCTAAGCGACCTCAATATAAATAGATAGCTGATTGGTAGACTAGTCATCTCATACGGATCACAAACACACGATGACAAATAGCTAAAGTTATTGATCACTTTAAAAAAAAGTAATTGTGATCATACGTATTTTGTTACTAAAACAAGTTTGTTGATTTTATGTTGTGATCTATGATGTCCAATAATTACAATTGGATCTCGTAGTCATTAAATATGTTAAATGTTTTATTACAGTCTATTAGGAAAAAGGTAAAAATAAAGTAATATTGATAAAAAATGGAAGATTTAACAAAATATATTTAGACACTATTTCGTAATGTGGATAATTGCAAATTGCGTTAGAGTTAACACTTTAAAGTTTAATTGAAATATGGAATTGTTTAGTTTGATTTCAAACAATTAATTGTTTAATCCTATAGATGTGATATATTGAGGAATAAATAGCAACGCTCTGAGGAAATCATTATATATTCAACAAAAGATATACCGTATATCACAAAAGTTTTATATCACATGGTAAAAAGAAAGAAAGAAGACCAGAATGAATTCTAAATTGGCGAACCTGATCTAATTGACTTGCAAATAAAGAGACCTCTTGATAGACTCTCGGTTTCACTGTGAGAGAGGGTTGAAACACTGTCGCACTCAACACTTCTGTTATTTACAATTCGACATTTTCCCGAAACTTACAGAATAAGAGCGATGAAGGAGTTTTACTCCCAAATATTCTCATCTCGATTCGCCGTAAGAAGAATGTACATTCTCCTGTTTCCTCTCATGACTTGAGAAAATTTTAACGGAACTTAGACATCTCGTATTAGAGATTCAGAACGTGTTGTATATTATTCTCATTTTCGGGACTACTGAAAATTTAAAATGGTAGCCATTATAAATACTGTATTGTCTACACTCATTTTAGATAGAGTAAAAGTTACCCATTCATTAAAAGTGTTTGTACTTCATTTTGAAATTTCTTATATGATTCACTTTTTTATAGTACATGGTAAGTTGTTATAAATTTTATTACTCGAGTTGGATACAACCATGTGGAATTATACTTTTCTTCATATGTGAATATTCCATAACCATTTCGTTAGGATAGATTTAAAAAAAATTTTTTTGCAAAAGTATTGAATAAACTATTTGAGCTTGCAACAAGATACTTACTTTTATCGTGATTCTTGAATCTTGCACTCTGTCAATCCCATCTTCCCTTCTTCTATGCCCATGAACTTTGAAGCAAACTTGCAGTTCTGTACGTGATCCAAGAAATATACTCTTCATTCATAAAACATGATATTTCATATCGGCATGACATATATAATAAGCGTGTTGGATTTCTGCGTTTACATGTAAGCCAATTAACATAGTAATATATGAATGTGGTACGGTTGATCTAAAACGGAAAAAAAAATCTTCGTAATACAACACTGAAAATAAATTAAGTGCATTGTCATCAACAAAAATAAAAAAATAAAAAAAAAGTCCATGGAAAAGAATTTTAGTAATTATAGCAATCTTTCATCAAAGGAAAAAATCGTAGTCTGCAGTTACTTACTTTTACTGATTTAACGCTAAACATTAAGAATTTACTAAATTAGAATGTAAGTGAATTAGTATTCGAATAAGGTAATTGTTATAGTACCTATTTTGTTTCGTTTTGAAAGGTAACATCCCTAAAACCCAATGGAAAATTCTTACTTTCAAATAAATTATGTGAATTTACAAGGAAACATTTACTAGTACTTACTTACTTACTCTATGACTTACGGAACTCGCAAGTTCTCGCCGCAGTAACAACCGTTCTCCATAGGATTCTCTCCTGAGTAAGATCAAGCCAGTTTTCATCACAAACACCTGCTTCACGAAGATCCGTACTAATATTATCCCCCTCAACGTCGTCTCAGTCTTCCTAACAGTCTCTTTCCCTCGTTTACTAGTATTAGTACTAGAAATTAAACATTGAAATTTGATAAATACCAGTGTCAAAATGGTGATAATTTATAATTACATTGTTATTGTTAATTGTAAGATCATACTGAATAAGAAAGTCGTGGTTTGATTTATCTACGTAAATTTTAATTCACGATATTGTATATAATGTGAACCAAAGTTGTTTTAGATGGTTTTCCACAATTCTTAAATTTGCAACTTGAACGAGTACATTCGAACACAGATTTCTTGGCTAGAGATTGTACGTATTCTCGAACTCGGAACGAAATGCGACAAGCATGTATCCAGACCGGACCGTAAAATGTGGGGGCAGTCGTTACTTAATTTTTCCAGAAATATTTATTCATTTAAACATAGTATTGGATGCTCCATTTGCTTTTCTGTGACATGGTACAAAGAAGCTCCACATATACACGAAGTAAATCTTAAGACTTTGATAATGTTAATCTGTTTTTAATATTCCCCCCTGTAACTGTATTAGTATCTTTAGTAAAATTTCGTAATGGATCTTCAGCTTATCTCTTCAATATGTTTTCAAAATATTTTCTCTTGTTTATTCTTCAGATAGTATTACATTTATAAGGCCTATTTTAAAGCTTTCATAATATATGTTGCACAGTGCAAAAGTTACTATTCGTGCTTCCCTGCTATTTGCTAGCATTTTACAAGTGTTTACCTGTGTTTTTACTCTGTTATGAAGGAAACGAACAATTTAGTGAAACGTTTAAATATTTTGTATAGGTACTGTGTCTCTTAGTTTCTTATATACATTTATGCATACATACATTCATATAGATTTGAAATTTAACGTACAAGGGGCATAAAGTTAAACATCTCATTGCAATGTTGTAGAAAAATGACTGGACTCACAGGAGGTCATCTATACGTACCAGTTAAAAGTTGTCGTAGGTCTGTATGCAGCGATCCCACTATCGCGGCATCTGATGTACACCTTGCTGAAGGAAGTCTTTGGGCATGGTTTGGAGTCAATAAACCATACAGGTCCGCCAGAACCAAAACGTCGACACGTAAAGTGTTACTTCAGGGAGCCCAACAAAGTAAATTGCAAGACATTATGTCGAGACTGTATGGCGGATGGTCGAGGATCTCCTATCAAAATTTGTGGGGAAGCGTAGTTATTCCATGAGAGACGTGTGGCCTCGCGTTGTCATGTAAGAACGAAACACCAGAGTTCAACATTTCACGCCATTTTCTCTTGATGCTATACGCAGTCGTTGCAGTGTCTAACAATACGTTCAGGGTATCCGTAAGAACCGTATCACAACACGTTATTCATTGTCTGACGCCATCTGTAAACAAAAAGTCATTTTCGCGTGAAACAAGCTGAAACACACACCTGACTCTCCTACTGGATGAAACCAAATGCTACAATTTGCCATCACGTTTCTTCCTGCGTGAAGTCAGACACCATACTGTCACATTACAACGAACATATTTCTGGGAACACTCGGCAATGATTTTCTGGTACATATTCTGTCCAGAGAAACTTTTGCACAGCTCATCTTTACCATTGCATTTGACCAAACTTAAGAAGAATACTACATTTACATCATTATCAGATATGTATGATTATTTTTAAAATGATGAAGCCTTATTATATATATTTTAAGGAATTTTCCAATAGAGTATCATATTAAAAATGTGTTCTCTGAATGAAAAAATGGAACTCCAACGCGCAACTATTATAGCCAGTTTGGTCATTCGACATCCCGCTACTCGTGGACACAAACCGATATTTCTGTACCGTATCGCCGATGGAAAATGGTGTCTTTACTTCAATGTAAAGCAGGGGAATGAGTGGTTTAGTCCCGACAAACAAGCAACATCTCGAAGTAAGGTAGAGCTATATCCACACAAGACAATGATCTGCGTTTGGTGGCGTTGGGAAGGTGTAATCCACTACGAACTACTTGAAAACAATCAGTTGGTAAATGTAGAACTATGAAATGCACTGGGTCAACAAGGCAATTCAGCTGAAATGACCCAACCGGCGACACGGTGTGCTTCGGCAACATGATAACGTTCGTCCCCACGTCGCTAATCTGACTAGAACTGGTCTTCAGGAGCTCGGCTTGGAAGTTCTACCGCACTCATCATATTCTTCTGGGTCAAGGAACGACGTGCATATACATGCTTGAATTTTGAATCACAAGTACTGTATCTCTTAACTGGTTAAGATAATACAATTACTTGGGTGTATTTCTTTCGAAAAGGTAATTTATAGTTGTTAGCACCTTTTCTTGATGACGGACTCGCGGGTATGTTTTCTATTTTTGGAGACTGATAAAGCCAGTTGACGAAGTTCTCGTGTTTACCGCATTTCACTTTCCCCGCTTCCGGATGTCGCAGCTTTAGTGATTGAGTCACACTTCTTTATTAGCATTCTTAGCGTAGACGACGGGATTGCTAATGAACCAGTGAGTTACTTCGGATTAAGGATAGTTTTCAACGTGCATTCCTAAAATGTCCAATCTGTTCGACACGGAAAGAACTTCTCCCTTAACGGTGTTGATCTCTGTGCTATCTTGGTATGCATTTTCCATTGATTTATATGGGAATCATTTTACTCGCTTTACGTTTCTCAGCAGTGAAATTTTAAATTTCTGTTTTCACCTTGTTCTTCGTCTTATTTACTTTGACTCATTATGTTTTATAAAAATTCACGAAGGTAAAAACTGCAGTTCAGGATCCTAATAACTCCAAACATTGCTAAATGAAACGAAAACATATCTACAAAGAAGCATCTTATGCGACATTTGAGCGCAAGAAACAAAATTATTTTATTATGACTTTATACATGATATATCGAGGAAAGGGACAAAAAGCTAGTATTATAGGCAGCAATGTAAGAAGCGGGCATATCTTAAAGGATATTTCCTGCACATATGTCAGACCCTTGGTCTCAAAAATAACAATAGTAAGAGAATGAGATTCTAAATTTACACTATATATTATAAAAATTTGCATCAAAATTATAGAGCATCTAAAATACCCTTTTTAATTGGTATAATTGGTAAGACTTCGGATTGCAAATGCAGCTGATAAAGTAAATTAAGAGAATTCTAAAGAAACGACTGAATTATAACCAATTAGGCAACCAAACGACCACACTTAAAATGTATTTGGTTCAACAAACTTACAGAATAAGCATACTTAAAAAGACTAAAGTGACCACGTAAGAAACAGCGAACGAATAAACTAAGAAAAAGTACAAAAGAAACGAATGGCAGCATATAATTCTGATGTTGTTCGAAGCACGACACCTATTTTGAAATTGTAAAATTTTAACAGTGAATGCATATTACAATGTAATTCAACTGATTCGTGATGGAAGAGTTTTATTAAATAGTTGAATCAAATGCCAAAATTGTGTCTCACATTGACATACAACTTTTAATCACTCCTTTAACTTTTAGTTTGTCATCTATAAAACTGATAGCACGGTCACTTAAGATTTTTTTTTGTTTCAATGTATCCAATCAAATTTTTTAGGTACTTAAAAACGACTAGTTACTAAATCGTTGACCAGCTTATACACTAACGCTAATTTAACATAACTTCCACACAACTTTTGATTACTTACTTTGGGATTTCTTTAAATATTCCTTCTGGGTAGTCAACTCCACAATGGAAGAAAGAGCGATCTGGATTGATTCTTGAAGCTGAAACTTTACCCTGCCACGTAATCCACGAGTCATGAAGAGCTGACGTTGATTCGTTTCGGAATCTTTCTAATAAATTGGATAGCTTCTTATTTGTTGAAATATGTAATTGTGAATCAGTATCTTACACATTCTGAAAATAAACGAAGCAACCACGGTCGATGTCTCTTTATAAAATGTAACTTGAATTGTGAAATATTTCGCTCCTTAATCATAATATAAGGTGAAGCCAAACTGGTACTTGATGTTGTCTGTAATATAGAATTTCATAATATCTTGCTGCCTTTGTATGTTGATGTACTTAAGCAAAGGTTGCCAAAATATAGTTGAAGATATAGTTCTTCGAGTTCTATCTAACTTTTTATAGAAGCAATTTAAGAATAATCGTTTCCACCATGCTGTTGTTCTTCATAAAACAAATGAACATTTTACAATAAACGGAATATCAGCTTTCATGCCTCAACAAAACTTTGTACTATTTGCACACTTACCAACTTATAACTCACTTATCTTGATTGTTTATTAAATTTGATAGATTATTGCGATGCGAAACACAACAACCTGTTCTATCATATTTTAAATATGCTAGCATTCACTTGATGGATTTATGCCATTCGCGCTGTAGCAAATTTTTTATATTTACATTTGGACATACCATGCCTAGAAAAAATGTGTCTGAAACCTGAGTCTCAAATTACCAATGAATTAGTTTTGAACAATATTAAGTAGCTTTACAAACATATTACAGCATTAATGTCTCATCTGTGTAGTGTTACTTGTTTGGTAGATGCAACCGTTGCTTCCATAGCCACGATTTACATAAATATTTCCATCGGAACATACCACACCAAAATGTACAACTACAGCGTGACGGACTTCTGAATCATCTAAAAAGCTCAGCGATATTATGCACTATTTTCGTCTACCTAATTTAATGTTTTGCAATAAATATGATTCCTTACAAACTCTTTCTTTTCTTGTTAATGGTAACTGGGAAGTGCGATTATCAACGACCGGTACAAATGTGGCGAACAATCCAAACTCAATATACTTTTGAAGGCAAACTAATTTTAGTTTCCACAGAGTTTGTAACAATAGCTTCGCCTTGATTGTTGTTGACACTTGCATTCTTCCTGCGGAAACTGGAATGAACTCTAACCAACTAACTTTGTTCTAGACAAGAGATAAATCTTCTTTTCGTCACGCTATTATGGTCACGCTTGTGGGTCGATAGTACCGGTACTATCAAGCTGCGGAAGAGGGAGTTAGACAGGAATGTAATCATGCTAAGAACACTTGAAGATATTGATAACTTGTTGTAATTATGCATTAAGCTTTTGTAATGTATATGTTAGACGCTAGTAATGTTAGCATTTTTTATCAAAATGTAAGAGGGCTAAATACCAAAACAGAAGAATTTTATGTAAATAATATTTCGAACAACTAAGACATATTAATTATTACGGAAACTTGGTTACAATCTGATATTTGCGATAGCGAACTTTTTGGTAATAATTATAATGTGTATCGTTGTGATAGTTCAGATAATAATAAAAGAGGAGGCGTACTGATTGCAATAAAAAGTGACTATACTTCCAGTAATATAAAGGTTGATGGCAATTTAGAGGCTATATGTGTAAAAGTAAAGTTAAATAATAGCATATATTATATTTTTACAGTTTACTTCACACCATCGTCTTCTATAGATAAATATCTTTTATTTTATAAACTATTTGAACAAAATGAAGAATTTCAAAATCACAATATAATAATAGCTTGTGATTTCAATTTGCCATTAATTGTTGACTCTCAATTTAATATATTAGAAGGTAGTGTATCCTACAGGGCTTTAGCAAACTTTTTAAGTCTTTATAATTTACAGTCTATCAATAATATAAAAAATAGTAACGGCAGAACCCTAGACTTAGTTTTAACTAATGTACATAATATTTTAGTTAATAGGGATGAAATGCCTCTTGTTAATATCGATTATCATCACCCTGCTTTAATCATGAATCTAGATCAATCAAGAGTAAAACAGAATACTACTATAAATTATAATTTTTGTATGGTATGGTTCTAGAGGGACCAAATTTTGATGATGCCCTGCCAAATGAAGTTCCAACGCGTACAGTAGCCCTTTCCATTGCTCAGCTTATTCGATTCAACAGCATAAAGAAAGGGAGACATACTGACACAAAAGAGAAACATCACTCATTGAAGAGTGAAACGCCCCTACCATTGTATGTGGGTCTTATGATCCATGGTGTTACCAAGAAAAAGTTGTACAGACTTGGAATGAGTGTATCGTATGATAGGGTGCAGTAGGTGACTACCGCTGTCACTAATGCCCTATGTCAAAAATATATAATTGATGGTGTAGTTTTCCCCCAGCAGGTTTTCTCGAATGCATTCATTACTGCAGCGATTGATAACATAGACCATAATCAGTCCTCCTGAACGTCAAGCGGTTCCTTTCACGGGTCAAACATTACCATAATCAGTCCTCCTCAACGTCAAGCGGTTTCTTTGGATTGGTATGCCAAACATTAGGGGGGTAGCCGCCCCCTTGCCCCTCGTGCGCATGCATACGTTAGATTTACAGTATGTAATGACCAACAGTTGATGTGGATGCTTTCACGGTTAAGAATATCTCTATATTTTGTAATGTAACTTTGATGAAATGTTGAGTCGAGATTACGAGGCCAATGATCATATTCACCCAGAAACAACGTTAACTGTGATTACGTAAGCTCATTTTTTCTCCGTACACAAATCGTGTATTACCGGTACTGTTCTCTGTTCTCCCTTTTTTAGTATATGGAAAAAGGGTTATGCACAGTGACATGCGCTCAATGGTTACCTAGAAGTAGGTCATATGATAATGCGATATTAATTCATACATGAATTTATAGGAGCAGTGGCGATAGTGAACAAGTAATCACCTAGAATTTTATGTAGGAAATGCAAGTAGCTTTTGAAACATTTCTATCCATTACAAACCGCAAACGTATTTTAATTTGGAGGTGTGCTCGAGAATTTGGGGGTGACACCCTTCCTTGAGGGGGGATAGCAGAAGCCTGATAGCGATGTTTCAGATTTGATATACTTATTTTCCGTTCACCCCTTGTGAATAATATACAAAAGTGTAAACTGTAAACGCCATACTATGAAACACTATAAAATGAGGAAATTTACTTACGAGTCCATTTTTAACATTACAAACTCATATATTATTTCCTCCGCATGACTTAAAGACCCATTAGCGAATTTGTTCATCTGTTAGTGTTTTACGCAAATATACTTGTACACGTCTTTATATATTATGTGCAGAGAGTCAATACAAACATTACCGAGAGTGTATATTATGTGCAGTGATTCTGCCAGACCCCCATGTGAGGGGTGTCACCCCCAAATTCACGAGTCCTCCCCCAACTTGAATTTTTTTACGTAAAAAATCGATAGAAACCGTGCAAAATTCTGCTTACACCCTCTAATTTTGACTTTACACCCACCCACCCCAAACTGAAAATTCTGGTGGAATCGACAATGTCGATAGTAGTAGCCGTAGAGTGTGGGGCGTATCTGGGGTCGAACGCCGGCTGCGGCATGGATATTTGTGGATTTTAAATATCTAACAGCTAATGCGATCGATAAGGGCCGAAGTCATTAGTTACTAAAATGGTCCAAAATTAGGCCTGTTCAGATCCTGACTTTTTGATATCTGGTCTTCGAACTTCTAAAAAAAAAGTCCAAATACGCGGATAATTGTCGCGTGCGCGTGTAAAGTCGGTTAAGTCAAGAAAATGACGAAATTGAGTTTATAGCATGTTCTTATTCAGTAAAAGAAAATCTCTGTCTTTCTGTCTAATCGACCAAGTTCTATCTCTATAATAAAGGAATGTATGGCACTTTATATTTACAGATCTTCATGCATTAGCATTGTCATTGTGTATTTCAAAGTCAATTTTCTCAATTCGTACTTTTTTTTACTTATGCTACTTTACACGCGCCAATTTTGTCAGACTATCCGAAATCGGACTGCGCGGTCGGACTCGGATCTTCGATGGAACTTATACACTGACGTCTCACATATCCTAATAAAAAAAATGACTGACTCTCAATCACTCATTCAAGCATTAGCTTCCCCTAAAAAACGTCTTTACAACATCTCACTACATGTTATCAATACGTTATATGTAGAGCAAGGATATTTCTGTAGTATATTTGCGAAATATCTAACATAAACTAATTAAATACAGTAGACTCGCGATTATGCAAGTCCCGGTCAACCGACGCTCCGGGATAACCGAGCAAGTCATCGGAAGATAAAAAATAAAGCTCTTAATAGCGGGACAATTACAGAGAGAAACGTTGCTTATTTGTTTGACGAGCCGTCACTTTGCGCGAATACGAAGTCGCATCATCTAAGAGAGGAGAGAGGTTAACTCAGAAAACAATCAAAGCCATTTTATTTAAGAAATAGTCTCATGTTTCTACTTGATTACAGGTCTTTAATTTTGTTTATTTAATTTTTTCTGACAATAATAAATCAATTTTGTACATTTTCACGTGTTTTTTCGTTGTTTTTATGACAATAGCACTTAAGTAATAGTATTATCCGAGTTTTCCCGTATCCGAGGTAGTCTCGGTCCCAATTATCTAGGATAATCGCGAGTATACTGTATGTAGAATTATGGTAAAACATATAATATCAAATAAACCAAATATGTACTTCAGAGCTTTGTTTGTCTTTTGATACAAACAACGGTGATGTAATAAATGATGCTTCACGTCACTAATACTTTACGTAAATTATTGCGTCTTTATTGAAGCCATAAACATTCACCTTCGTTTACCTTTTCATACATACAACGGAGATTTAATAAATGATAATTCACCTGACCAACACATTTATGCACAGTACACAATCATGTATTTTGCCATAATTTTATGAAGTTTACATAAAATATTTAATATCAAATAAACAAAATATTTATTGCAGGGATAAACATTAACATTCATATTATAAAATGATGATCATTTTGATAATTCATTATCAGCTGTTTTCCCATATTTTCTACGGTCATAGATTGCCGCCGATCAGAAAGGATATGTACTTGTATGCTGAAAACGACCTTTCCACGTCGCAAGTTGTCACAGGGGCAAGTGGTCTTGTCGTGCTTATTTCGACCTACATTTATTACTCGAGAGAATGTCTGGAATTTTCCGCTTTCCTATAGGGAATCCATTGCGCATCCATTCCACAATTTTGGAATATGCATTTTTGCACAGAGTAGATTTGAAGTCTGACGGTACCTGCCGCTTCAGTTCTACTGTTAATGGTATTGGAAATATCAAGCTCTAGAATTCATTTTCCCAAACTTTTGGCAGCCTATAGTGCCGAAACGAAGCATTTGTGCATCCTCGATGGTCTATACTCTCTTTTCTTATTTTCATGTCAGGAATCACGTGAGGTAGTTTAGTCGGTGTTGTTTTGCAATATACTGACAATCTTGAATTGCTCTCTCCCTCGTGGGATTTTTTAATGCAGTCGAATAGTCAAGTTTAGAAAGCAAATTGCAAAATGTAAAATCAACACAAAATATATAGCATAGAACGAAATACGTAAAATAAAATTCAAATATATGAACATTTCTACTTCCTTACGTTCTACATAACTGGAAATATAATATGTAATTACATAAAAATCCTAGCTCTAGTTATATGCATTAATAATTCTGGCAGAACGACGTACAATTCATATAACATTACTTATGGGCACGCTTTCTTTATATATCAGAATTATACTGACGAGCTAGCAAAGAAACTTCAGAATTAACTAATATTACCAATATTTTACTTTTTTGGACAGATTTTCTCGAAAGAGATAAAAATACACGAAAGATATATTACTTGGATCAGAGATAATCATGTAACGTCTATCTTCTCTCAGTGAAGTTCATCTGATCCCAAGTAAATTCCACAGAAGACAAGACGAACACACATTGTGTTTCCACAAATGCTTTTGGTAACTTATTTGGAGAGTAAGCCAAATCCTTTCGTCTAGGTTCTATCTGAACCAGGCGACATAACAAATATTAGGACAGAGAAGGTCGCCACTCAGCTGCGCCGAGACAAGTCTGCTGAAAACACAAAGGCAACTTAACCAAGCTGACAAGAAAATAAGCTGGGTTCTAGAAACCACAAGGCTCACACCACACTAAGAAGCAGCCGTCAGCTACGACAACTATTGGCTCAAGTTTCCTGACTGAGTTCTTCTTAGAACACTGGTGCACTATGATTCCAAATATATATATATATATATATATATATATATATATATATATATCTTAGATCTCAAAGTAAACACAACTAAAAAAACTCATCTCACAAGGAAAAATCATAGACTCAGAATACTCACTGGCAATAAAATAGAAGCACCTACTTCTCTTAAGTTCTGTCATCAATCTATGGCTCTTTAATAGAACGTAGACGCACTGTATAAGCCTCAGAGATTCGATCACGGATCCACATTATCAAAACATACTTATTCGACGCAAATAATCAACAACCACATAAACACTGCATAAACTCTCTCTTACCTGCTACGCGTACCATCAGTAACATAAACGTAGTTCCCCTTTACACATTAAAGCCAATATATCACATTCGTAGCATTTCAGTTCTCTATAGATATCATATGCACTTCATTCTCTCTCAATGATAGTGTACCAGCATTGACCGGGATGAATTCCAGGAAATTAAAACCAAAAGAAAAGCAAAAAAACAAAAAAAACAACTCATACTGCCAAGGAAACTGGCAACCCTGCTCAGCACTAAACATGTATCCGAACAAAAACACCAGAGGTGCAAAAAGTGGAGCCAAGTTCTTTAGCCCTAAAAAGGTGTGAAATGGGAGACGGATG
>JAGDQP010001079.1:88597-108615 GCA_022664845.1 Lepisma saccharinum
CACCTTCTAGTGTAACTTTACATCAACATATTTTGAGAGCAGCGTATCAGGCAGGTCAAATATGGGGTAATGCCTGCAACTCTGAAGCCAATCCGGAGTGTCCTTCTTCATGGGGATGAAATTATAAAGATGGTAAGTGGTCCATGCTCCCTGAGATCTGGAAAGAGCAAGTATTCCTAAAAGTATGTGGGTGCCAAACAGGGTGCAATACACCACGATGTTCATGCCGTGGGGTCAGTGCCCCGTGCACACTTCAGTGTAGATTATGTAAAGGTGGGTGTTCCAACCACAGCTCTACCTTGAAAATGATGAGCTACAGCTAAATTAACAAGTGTCGTTTTTGTTGAGTGCACAAATCATTTGAGCCACTTAACCCAACACAATAAACGTTTAATATGTTCGAAATGGAAGTTATGTAAATGAGCACGTATATAACCTCTAATATTAGAATATTAAATTCAGCTGTTTTGGAGAACTACATTTATCTTATTCTTTTATTAGATAAAATGTTAATTTCTTTCTATAAATTTGTATTCGAATTTTAAATTTTCTTTTATTAAATAAGAATTTTTATTGAGTAAGATTTTTGTTTAAATTGAAACATTCTGTATTTAGATTTCAAGGCACTAAATACGTACATAATTTTAACTTTAAAATCCGTTGATTTAATTGTAGGGGAACATGGGGCAAAACGGGAAACGTAAGATATTTGCTTGTAGAGATTGTTAACCAATAGCTCAATTGTAGCAATTCTTTTTGCGGTAGACACGATGAACATTCAGTTACAATATTCCACCAGAAAATCCTAGCAACAATATTTTGAAACCGTTTTTCTTTAACTTATTCGAAAAATGACATTTTTCTCCGTTATGCCCCACGCATGGAACATAATGGGGAATAGAATTGCAGTTAACGTTATTATGCCCCTGGCTCATATTGTCCAGTATGTTGTACCATTACTAAGATACCAATACTACCCTGTTGTAATAGCAATAGATTTACTATTAAACGATACAATTGAAATAATGTGTAATAATTATTAAATCGAAAGACAAAATATAAATAACATTAAACTACTAGCGGTTCCATACCTCGTTGTTTAACAATGTAAACAAGCAGGTTGTAAATTATTGAGTAATAATTAGAAGAAGAAAAAACTCATGTGAATTTGCAGTACCGTTTTACCCTACGTTTCCTTACCCCATTTTACCCCATGTTCCCCTATAAAAGACCTCCATAAGGTTATAACTCAGTAAATGTAACTCCGTAAAATGTGTGGTGGTGAAATTTAGCAAAGAAATGGCTGAGAATTGTGTTGTATGTACATGTCACAATGTAAAATGGGTAAAACGTGCAAGAACTTTGGTTTACTAAACCTGAGTTATAAATTGGCCGCCATCTTGAATCCTAAGGGCTGAAAATAAGGGTGCTGCGACTCAAATCACTTCTAATAGTATCACGACCCACTATGCAAAGTGGCACCTTTTCATCATAAAGTGCAGCTTTTTTTACGTAGACCCTGCACTAACTGTCATACCAAGTTTCATTTCTCTATCTCGAACGATGTGAAAAATGGTATTTCAGCTGCCATTTTGAATCAAAGATGGTGACTTTTTTAAAACGTTGTTATGTTTTCCTAAACTACTTTTGATAATACATCATTATGCCAAATTTCGTATCTCTGGCTCAAACAGTTGCAAAATGGATTTATGACTTCCGCCATTTTGGATCCAAGATGGCGTCTTTAATATTTTGTAATATTTTCATAATCTACTAATAATGTTGTACTGTCGAACTAAATTTCGTTATTCTAGCGGCAGCCATTTAGGCTGTGTATTATTTAAAAATTTTAGGGTTGGCGGCCATTTTGAATCCAAAATGGCGACTATTTCAAATTTTTAAAAAGTTTTCTTAATTTGCTATCAATGATGTAGTTTCATACCAAATTTCACTGTTCTAGCTTTAGTCGTTTAGGCTGTGTATTCTTTGAAATTTTAGGTTTGGCGGCCATTTTGAATCCAAGATGGCGACCTTTTCAAAATGTCGGAATTTTAGCTTTATCTACTTATCATTCTCTACCTTCATACCAAATTTCATGTTTCTAGCTTACTCCAAACAGCCTAAACAATATGATGAGTGAGTGAGTGAGTGAGTCAGTCAGTCAGTGAGTGAGTGAGTCAGTTAGCCTAAAATTTGCAATTTCAGGGGTCCACAACTAGAACATAGTTTGAGATACGAATATGAAATTTTGTACATCTGCACATATTTACCATATCTCCTTAACGGCAAAAGCTCATATTCCTATCTTTAACACCTTTTTTCTTACGGGACCCCCAAATCGTCGATTTTGCCATAAACTCTTGTTCCTGTATAACATGCTTCTGGCAGTGCTGACGTTTTCTGACGTGAAGAATTGGCTCGTGCACTGCCGTGCATGTTGATAATGCCTTGTTTAGATTACTAACATTTTACGATGCTAAGGTAAAACTTATGGGTAAAACTAAATTGCGTTCAGACTACCGAACTTAACTTGGTTAACGTGCTTGCACTACCATTGTCTGTAAACAGGTTGACGTTTCCGTAGAGTAAAGAAGCTGCTTGTCACACGGGAGAGGATTAACTTATAAAAAAATGATCGCAAATGAATTGATTGTAGCGTCACATTTTGCTGATTAGTTCTGCTATCATTCTTTTATATTTTAAAAGTGATACGCATCATTATTATACTCCAAAGAAACTCACGAAGTGATTTATGGTAATAACTAACTTGTGTTTATACAGCCCTTTCTTACTAACGTTACAAGATAACAGTTGTAAGTTGACGCTAGTTAAATTTGAAACCCGCGTTAACGGTAACTACTGTGAAGTTGCCTCAACTGTGAAGTAAAAACACAATGAACTCCAAAACTAAACTGAGACACTAACTGCAGACACTTATTTTGAACTTGCACCTGTTTTTGCATAAAATAAAACCGCAACTATTATTTATCGCTTTAACTAGATACAAGATTTTGGTTAAATATATGGGATAGATTTTATCTTTGGAAGCAAACTCACTGATTCATTTCTTCCTTTTGTTTTAAAATATTTAAACAAAGTGAAAACAAACAATATCAATTGCATAATTTCAAGGTTCAGATATACATAACTACCGCTAAACTTTAGCACTTGTACTTGAATGGTGATAAACCAACAGTGGACATAGATATTTGGCACATATTATATCATCACTAACTCGATACTAAATAGTGCACATATTTCTTTGATTCTGGCTCATAAAAACAGCATAAAGCCCCTCGTACACGATTCAATAAAGCTTGAACAAGAGCGTTGAACACGCAATTGGATGAAAATGACGTCACGAGTCAGAGACTCCACACAGGAAATCTCTTCAATTCAAGTCTTCTCATCCAATTCGTCCTATTTAGAACCTGTTCTATTTTTATTGAATTCAACGCAGTGATTTACCAATCACATCGCTGGTGACTTGAACACGTGACAACTGTGCTTCCGGAATGCTAAAACTTAAGATGTGAACATGGAGCAGGGAATTTTTAAAGCCTTGTTTTTATGATGCGAACTAAAGATTTTATCAGAAAATAAAAATAAAATAAAATAAAGTATCGCTACAAGAAATTCCATCGCATCTTGCTGAGGTAAAGTGTACCTCATGTTTCTTCTGTAGTTTTTGTACAATCACTATTGCAATAGAAATTGATACAGAGGGTTTACTATAATTCCTAATAAAGTTCGTATTGTAGTTAGAAGCAGTAGGATATTAATATTTAAAGTGCCACTGAGTTGCTCATAATTTAGGTGGAAAGGTCGAGTTTTTATTTACTGTATGTAGGAAGTTCAAAGCTGCTAAACATACAAGTATCTGGGTACACTTTACTATACGGCACAAAACAATAATCTTTTTCAACGTATGTGAAAGTGTTGTAACTTAAAATATAACGAAGTTTCGAGTCAGGGAAGTATTAAATTAGAGTGAAATAGTGAAAAGTACTTGGAACTACTTGGCTGCTTCCACGTTGGTAAGCGAGCATTAAACCGTGCATGAAATAGCGAAAAGTACTTGGAACTACTTGGCTGCTTCCACGTTGGTGAGCGAGCACATTAATTTGTGTATGAAATAGCGAAAAGTACTTGAAACTACTTGGCTGCTTCCACGTTGGTGAGCGAGCACATTAAACCTTGCATGAATAGCGAAAAGTACTTGGAACTACTTGGCTGCTTCCACGTTGGTGAGCGAGCACATTAAACCATGAATCGCATATAATAAAAAATCTAACCTTCTTTAACCCGCCTTTGCTTATTCAACATTGTGGCCATTATTTTTGTAGCAAATAATGTGTCATTCATAATACGACGCAATGCTATTGATATTCCGCCGCATCCCTACAATCTGCATGTAGTAATGAACGCAAATAAATATATTCCGACACGAAGTGTCACGATTAGTATGCCTCCACATGGCGCTATCTTGATCAACTGGAGTGCGTATGTAACGAAATAATAATAAAATATGCATTTTCACTTTGGATTGTTAGTTGTCGTTAGATGTTTATAGAAGTGCGTGTAACCGGAAGTAAATAGAAATTTATAAGAATTGAAAAGAGTTTTGAATAAAGCAATAAAAAGTCGATGTTCGAGGCATCACCAACTACGGAATCGCAGTCGTTATTCAGGTTATTATTTTATTAAAAGCGACGCATATCATGTTTAACATTCACTCCATGTTCCCGCTTTCAACACAGAAAGAGCAAATCGACTCATGTGCATTTGGCTCCTTCACACTTCCGCTTAACTTATCGAATCGTGTATGAGCACCATCCAAGCACTTTCAACACTACTTGGATACATCCCTTTGATTATTCCAGTTGGATCGTGTACGCACTCATCCAATTGCTTGTTCAAGAATTTGATTCGATGTTTATTGAATCGTGTACGAGGGGCTTAACGAACAACATTTTAATGCAAGGTTGTTCTGTTGTCATCATAAAAATAGTAATACCTAACTGGCACTTGTGACAATTATTTTCGTCATCAAATGGTTGACATTTCGGGTTTAGTGCTATACACAGGAACAACCATGAAGTTAGCAAAATTATCATAGTGAAAATTACTTCATAAATATTATGAAATAGCATGTTGTAAATAGCTTGTTACGTTAATATACTCGTTTATGCACGTAAATTCTATAATACTGAATAAATTAAGCCAACTTCAGAAATTTAGAGTAACAATAACATTTAAGTAGCAAATGCACCGGAATGGCGGGAAGACACAACTACTCCGAAAAATTGGGGAAGCAGAGAAAATTTAGCACATCATGTTAACTGGAAAGTAACTTCTACACAAATATTTACGTAAACAATGAAAGCACTTGTGATTTAGCCACAGGCCACAAATGTTTTATAAACTTCCACAATGGCTGTCTTATGCCACACGTGAACCATTACGAACCAATCACTTTTTATCATATATCATATGGAAAAATATCGTTCCTCTCAAAATAATTTATGAATATCTCATGTTACGCCCCCAAGTCCATGTATTGCTTATATTTTCCAATTCTTTTAATTAATTATCCTGATGAGATGGGATTTTGTATTCAGGACCCAATGTTAATTGATCCTTCTTCATCCTTCAGACATGTTCTAACTCGAAAACACGAAAGCTAACGAAACTAACCGACGAAAAACAAAACACGCGCGAGTCGCGGAACAGACACAGAATAGCGGTGACAGCCCGATGATCGTGAATTCAAGTGATGATAATGCTTATTAATACTAAATAAAATATCTAAATGCTTAAAAATTTAAAACTACGATATCTAGAATATACCAAAAGAAGATATAAATAATATTACAATTTTTAACACACTGACGTAACAGCATAGGAAAAGTGGACATAGTTTAAACAAACATCAGAGAGCGCCAATGTTCTAAATGCATGGAAAACAGACGAGACACCTAGCCGGCAGTCTTCTCAAAAAGAAGAGATTTTTAACATACCACATATTAGCAAGACTTACCGGAGTTCTCGTTTCTCAATAGAGTAGTTAAAAAGCTTCTGGTTATCTATGTTTTGTTTGCCAATATTATTACCATCTAAGCTAGCAAGGCTGTTACCTGACACTGCAGTTACTGAAAAGGTCCAATGTATTTCAAACAGTACTTGCTTATCTTATAATCTAATGCCGAACTTAGCGTATGATATTTTACAAATACCAAATCTTGAGGTTTCAAGGGCAATGAGAGATTTTGAGACTTTTCATTTTTCTTATGAGACTTAGATGAGTAAATAAGGTTAACCAATGAATCCCAAACTATCAGGCCATGACATATTACGTTTGAAGATGTCAACAGAAGAATAGTTAAAGATTATACGGTTATTCATGACGTTGAATTGTTTAGATTTTGTATAGATTGAACTTTAGTATTCCAGAACTGATTTTCTTGATGACAAAACAAGCGGGTTAGCCGGTTGGCTTCGCGATATCTCTAGACCGGATTGGATTTTGGATTGTAGGGACACAGCAGAATAGACTGAATGTGTGAAGATTCACAATATTCTTTCCATTATTTAGAAGTAAACTGAGGATCTCTATCTGAAATGATAATAGTAGGTTTAGGATAGTGATAGAAATATTTCTTCTCCAAAACAACAATATTTCCTTGGTATTAGAAATTCTAAGAGGATATAAGACAAAAAACTTAGAATAGACATCCAGTATAGAGAAAATAAAATAATTAGAAAAACTGCAAGGTAATTTACCGATCAAATCGATACAGAGATTTTCATGAAGAGCATTGGCTACAATATGACATGTTTTACGAGTAAGCGTTCTAGTGGCAAACTTAGTTTTCGCACAAATCTCACAATCATTGATGAATTTCATGAAGTTTCTTTTCATAGATTTCCAAACGAAGATTCTTTTACAATGAAGATAACATTTTTGGATTCCAAAGTGACATTCAGAATGAAACTAAATACTCATGGATGATTTTATGAACTAAAGATTTAGGGACAACGAGTCTCCAACCATCAACTATTTGCAGGTCTAAAAGACCCTGATGTTCACAAATTCTAGAATTACCATCCTTCCATTTCTGCTTTTATTTTGAGCAATAAGCATCCTCGCTTTAAACCATCTCTGAACAGCTGAGAAAACTTACTCTTGGAATAATCAGAAAAAGCAGTATTTATTGTGAAATTTTGAAAAGTAACATCAGGATCAGGAGGATTAGGACTAATGGTATCAGCGACAAAGTTCTCAGTATCTGACAAATGTTCAAAAGTAAGATTATAATCTTGTAATTTAAGCAATAACCTTGTAGTACGATCATTTAGATTTCTTAAAGTTTTAAAGTGAGTGGTAGATTTGTTGTCGGTGTGGACAATCACTTCACGTCCTAGGATATAGTCAGAGAAATAGTCACAAAGAAACACAACCGCCAACAACTCAAGTTGGAATATGGAAAGAGAATATTCCGTAGGTCTGATACACTTACTGGCATATCAAGCCGAGGACTTGAAAATCTCCATCAAAATATTGTGACAAATACCCACCAACAGATAGGAGGCACGCGTGTCCAAAAATATGGAAAGTAAGACCCATCCGAGGTTGTCTCAAACCAGGAGGAGAAACTAAAACTTCCTTAAAAGGTTCAAAAACCAACAACTCCTCAGCGAAGCAGAATTTGGAATCTTTGCGCAACAAAGCAATCAAAGGTTCAGTAAGACATGAATACAGAAGAAGTCTTTCCCGAAGAAGCCTATTGGGCAGATAAATTGAACAGAGATATGAAGTCAAGCACTTTTTGCTTGCTTCGAATTTCGACAGTTTCCATAACTTTAACTGGAGTTTTAAGTTATCATATTTTGCTTATATCTTCAGCAATCTGAATGCACTCAATTTAAGCATCTAGCGTCACTATTTTTCAGGTTCGAGATAAAACAGAGGATTTATAAAAAACTGAAACTTAATATTAAGGATTAGACTTTGAAATCTTCGAGCAATTCCCTTCCATGGAAGATTTCGTGTAGATGTCAGAAGAAAATGTTCCAAAGGAGATCCTCAATTGTGTTTGCAACTAAGGAAATATTTCCATGCGGAGGGTCAAAGTGACATGTGGATAGGAAATCCATTTGCTGATGGACTATCAACCAACTTCTCCCTTCCGACACAAGATTATTCTTTGGTAGACCTTCAACTCATTGATCATTAAAATTTCAGTTTTCACAATTACAACTATCTAACTTTTAGTTATATATCATGCCTGACTATCCTGAGCTCTTAAGAAATTCTTTGAAGTACTTAACTCTGTTCCCCACTACTTATTTATATGAAACTGCATTCTCCTACCTTACGTATTTGAAATCAAAGTGAAGAAATACAGTTGAGAATGATTTAATATTGAAATTATCAGACATTACAGAGCAATGCGTTTCATTGTTTATATTAAACTGTGTTTTATGTTATTGATATTATAATTTTGACGAATTTGTACCATATTTACTGTTTGCTTCATTTCAAAACTTAGAAGGGGTCCGTGAAATTTTAATTTTGTTCTTAAGGGGTCCGCGGACTGGAAAGTTGGAAACCACTGACATAAGTGGTTGATATTTGATAAAGTCTTACATTTACAGGTTCATTATCAATTAAATGGATATGTTGAGGTTCTATATGGACTGGTTTAGGTCGTTCAGAAAGTAGACATCTATATTCTAAGAGCAGAGCTAAAAATTTACTCTTATGTTCCTCACTTAAATCAGTTCTGTTATCAATTAAGCTTCTAGTCTCAGACTCAGTATCATGTATTCATCTGTATCAGTAAGTGAAATATTATAGAAAGAAAATGATCCGATGCAAATTTTCAAATTTAAATGTACTAACTTATTATCTACATTCTTAAACTGTAAAGTATCACCTTCCAAGTTGACAGTGCATTTATATTTCTTAAGAAAATTCATTCTTAAAAAGTAATTCAGTACTTAAATTACTGACTATATGAACAGTAACTGGCAAAACAGAACCAGCTAATTCCAAATATATGGATTGAGTACCTTTAACTTTATAACTAGTATCTCCTATAAAAGCATGTAATGTGACACCAGTGACTGGACGTAATTTATTATTAGGCAATTTCTCAATAATCCTTTTCATAAATACATAACTCAAGACAGTTAATTCGCTCCCGGAATAAAAAAATACAGTCTAAATCAATACCAGATATTCTATCTAAAGCATGGTTAGACTTAGAAGAAATGGGCGACGCTTGTTCATACTCTTCATCAGAACTAAATGATTAATATACTTTGAAATGATCTATTAAAGACCAAGTACCAAGTATCATTCTCATCACATTTCACTAAAGAACCACTACTAACTACTGGTCGAGAATTAGCATTCAGGTAGTCTTCACTCGATCGCCTTAAAGATTGCCATTGGCATTTAAATTCTGGTTACAACTAGATGTACTATTATTGGAACCACAATTACTACATTAGGCATAGAAACAGTGACACAATGACAATTTGCAGAAGTAGTAGTCTGATTAGGTGAAAGCATAGCACTCAAATGCTCGAATTATCTCGCTTAGGTCTATTGGTTCTATTTTGAGTAGTCAAATTGGTATTATTTGTTTGATTCTGACTAGCAAATTTGTCCAAAGTCAGATCTACAGTTAGGGCAATGAGTACGCCTGGTATTAAGTCCAGAAATATTTGGTAAATCATTCTCGATGTAATGCTCAGCTAATTTCCATTAGAGCTATTAGTGTCATTATCTTGGTTAGGATACCTGTTAGGTCTATAATTTCTGTAATTTCCTCTTTTGTTTCCATAGTATGAGTTACCTCTGTATCTATTGTTACGTCTATTTCCATTCCTATTGTTAGAATTTCTACCATTACTAGATGTGTTATCATAAAATGTATTGTAGTGAACATTTCTTAAATAGTTCTGGTTTCTATCACCGTTACTAGAAAAATTCCTGCACTTATTGTTATTCGTGGCATTGTAATTTCTAGTCCGGTTGTTATTAACATTATTAGTAATAACACTAGTCACTGTATTACCGTACTAGAGGTACTATCAGGATCATTATTATTCTCATTAATACCTTATTGTCCTTCACGTTGAACTAACCTAATCTGATAATTAGAATTCTTTCTCTTTTGACTAGGTATAATTTCAAAATCAATACCTGATTTATGTTTATTTTGCATAGGAGAATTGAAACTTAGTAGCGAACTTTGCTGTATATCACCATATGAAGGTTAATGAAGAGTAACAACCCTCTCAACTAGCTCTGGAATAGTAGTATTCTTCAGGGGTGGATTTCGGTTTCATTTTTTTGGCCTGGCCCACTGCTTAGTAGAGGAATATACTGCGTGGAAGGGGAAGAATTACATGGCTGGCCATTAGGGGTCGAAAGGGGACAGTGCTCTCTAGGGTTGCCACCTTTTGATGAATGAATTACGGGACACTCGGCAAAAAATACGGGATAATAGAGAAAAATACTGGACAAATCTTAAATAACTTAAAATAAAATTAGCTTGTTAGGCCCTGTAGACTACTACTATATGACTATACGCACAATTTAAAACCTCCATAATAATTACACACAGAAAACGTCTTACTTGCAAATGCTCACATCCCAAAAGCACTGGCGGGCCGAAAATGGATATTTCAATTTTCTAAACACAGTTAACGTTAATATCTGCACTTCAAAAAATGACTCTGTTAATTCAACACTTTTGAGTGTCCCTGTGCGACCACCGTTTTGGTCTTCAATAAACACAACAAACGATGTTGATTTAACACAAAAGTGGGTTCACTCTGGGAAAAGTAGCTGAAAAGTACTGAATTGACACTAATTTTTGCAGTATTTTATCAACTAGAGCGAACACAAAGCGTGAGTATTATATCCCCATCTCCAGGACTCATGTTGGGGTCTGGGGATGTGAACAGAATCTGCTCTGTAGTCTGCTAAGTGAACAGCTGGAAAAGAGACTATTTCTATTTGTTAAAATTATCGATATGTTGAAAATGTCTTTGAATTTACTGCTGATAATACGGGACAACTGATAATACGGGACGCGTAAATTTTACTCAAAATACGGGACAGGTGGCAACCCTAGTGCCCTCTGTTTTCTCATGCATTCGACTAGTGAAAATAAATAAAACCAATTGCGCATTGAACATCTTAAATAAAAGAGAGAATTACTTCCCCATTCTAAAGTAATTTGCCTCCCACTGACCATATTACCAAAACAAGTTCATTTATTGGGAATTTGTGTCAATAGCGTACCTCGATTTTTATTATTAGATGTTACAAATTAAATATTGTTACGCTGCTCAAGTCTAGTAACAAAATTCTTTAAATTGAGAACTATCAGAAAGTAAATTTTGTAACTGAGAAAGTTGACATTTACTACTAGCCATTTGTTGAATATGAATGGTTATTTATGATTGAAATGGAGGCAACTTCCGATTTTTTCTGTACATCAATCCTCTGTAGGTACAAATGGCTTTAGACACATTTCTCTTACATATTGGGTAATCCTCTGATATGGAATTCCAGAATGATTAGTTGATTAAATTTTCGCAAGGGGGCCTCAGAAGAGGTCAAAGGAATACCCAGAGAAGTCGTCGTTGCAGCGAGAGTTTAATGGTAGAACAACTGTCACTTGGCATGGCACTGAGGCACCTGGGTTCGATACTCTGTCACTGCAGTGACTAAACACTGCATTTATCAACACTGAAATCCTCAAACACCAGAGAATATCGCGACATTCTTCCCGGCAAATCGAGCAACTTCTACAGGTCATTTGTGTAAAGAAAGTTAACAAATTGGCTAACGATGTCTTCAAAGAGATTCTGTATTAACATTATCCTATTTATTTATTTGAATTTCATGTAAAATCTTGAGGCAACTTTGGCTCAGGCCGAATGGATAATGATAGGAGAAATGCTGGAATAAAGAAAGTGGCAGGAAACGGGACAACCCCGAGAAAACCCACTCACACGGTGTCTGCTCCACACAAAGTCCACGTGGCACTAGTAGGTACCGAACAGAGGACCCTACGCATCGGAGGTGAATGCGTTACTACTGAGCCACCGTTGACATCTATTCAACTGGTTAAATGTATAATTGAAAGCAGCGACCCATACGTTTCGGTCTGAGCGTGGATAATCCGAAGCATCGAAAATCCGAATGACCGAACCAAAAAAAGTCGAAGCAGTAACATTGACTTTTGGCGTCGGATATCAGTGCGTAACGAAATATACGGTAGTGGACATAGTTGTAGATTGTCAAGTACGTATATTAGTAGAGGATAAACCTTCAGATAAAAATATTGTAAACTATTCTACAATCATTTTATTAATACAAAAAGACTGTTCAAAACGGTTTCAAAAATACGGATTTAATTATATGTGTATATTTTGGTATTCTAGAGCACTCAAAATTACAAAAGCAAGAAGGGAAAAAGAGAAGTGAAGAAAGAAAATAATCGGTGAAATATTTGCTTTTCTAATATTTAATTTCGTATTAAATACAGGGAAATCTGAAATCCTGTTACCGGGCGAACGTAGCTCAGTTAGTTGAGCAGTTGCTTAGTAATCGAAATGTTGTGGGAAGGCCCCCAGCGTCTACCTATCTCAACTTAGGTTTTTCTCAGTCGTGCCAGGTAAATGCTACGATGGTTCGTACAAACTAGAACCTGGTCGACTATCTTCCAACATTCTCTCCTGCGCCCTATCCCGGCTTGAGCCTGACTTGTGAGATGCCTAAAGGCCATAAATAAATTCAATTGGAATCCTGTTGGTAATGGAGGTAAAAAGGAAATGGGGTACGGGGCACTGACAAGTGAGTGGGGATATAATTTAAATCGATCCTGCTTTAGACCTATAACAGAAAAATGTATTAAGACGTGATCAAATGTACACAAACCACACCAAAACAGTAACATATACAGCTATCCGCATAAAAGGTAATTGAACACTAGAATAAATTTTCGCACCTACCTAAAATGTTTGTAGATCAAAATCGATACCATGCTTGCTCTAATTTCTGATCAAAGGCAAATTTCTCAATCAACCCAGTTGAAAATTTGATAAACTAACTTGAACACCAAATGCGTCAAAACTCGAGATGAAAATAAATCGAAAACACTACACAATTTATTTAAGAGAAGTAGCAATAGGAGTGATCGGCCGGCTTTATTTTACTACTCGATATTTTATTGCCAAATTTCTATTTCGAAAAGCAGGCGTTGTAGAGAAAGACAATGAGACAATGAACCTGGTTCTTTTACCAAAGATATGGTTGGGTTGAAGAGAAAATGAGGAAGATAATTTAAAAAAAAAACATTCCATTTGCTATGGTGATGCTGAGAAGGTTTCTGGGGATCAGAAATTTTTAGGTGATGTAGTAACGACCCAAAGTCCATATCCAACGACCTTGGCAACGACCAGCAAGAAAAGGAGCCCATTCACTGATACACCTGTGCTTAAAATAAAAAGAGAAAAGGTAAAAGAAACATTTGAGGTTGTTTCCGCTCTTCAGAAAAATATTCACAATAGATGTTTTCGCTACTATTTACAGTCCCAGTAACCGTGCCGTACGCATGTGGGATGATATCTTTCCTCCCTCCTTTGTATGCTATCGCAGATTTCCAGTACTGAAGGTATGAAGTGTTTGGTTTTTACAGTCACACTTCCAAACAAGAGTTGTTGAAGGAGGGATTGGACAAAGGGAGAAAAGGCACTATATTTGATAATGGGCCTTCACAGCAATAATCCTTTATGCAAAGGCCTAGTAAATTAGAAAAAATAAAATAACTACTGATATTTATATCTGTACATCTGCACGACTTCGGAACTATACAACTCTCTCCCCGGTGAGGTTTCTCTGAAAGATATTCTGGACAATCACGAAACTAGCTGACATAACAATGTTTGTGAGAGCTTTGGGACTGTCAAGAACTACGCATTAACTTCCACATTAAGTTGATACTGTATCTCATTTTATTCGGATAGATTTTGTAACGTAATATTTTATTATCCACAGAACGAAAATGGAAGTGAGGTGGACTACAGTATGATTTAACCTGGCCTGGCCTCTGGGAACATTTAGCCTTGCCCGGCCAGGCCGGACCAGGGCCAAAAACCACCCCTGGTAATCTTTATCATTTTCAGAAACGTAGATATACGGTGTATTCTCAGGTAAGGCTTCTATAAGCGTTTCAACTATTTCAGCTTCATCAACTAAAGTTACACTTTTGTAAACACGAGAAAACTTCCAGACAAAATCTGAGATACTTCCATGTAGTTTTTGTGAATATTTCAAGGATTGGAGCAATTTGATCTGAGCACGTCTAACAGTTTGACTAATGTAATGAATTAGAAACAAGTTCTGGAATTCAGAGAAACTGCGAATCTTATCTTTGTTATATTCATACTAAGCTCTTGCATTATCTTGTAATTTACGAGCTATGTTAAACAACTTATCCTTATCAGTAGCTAGCAATATTTCAAAGTTCTGATTGAGTAAACTCAAATAATCTTGAGCAGACATAGACAGTATATCCCCATCGAATTCTGGAAATGCAGTTAAGTCATTTAGTCGTAAAAGTCTACTTCCTACTACACTAGAATTAGAATCAAAGTTCCTTTTCACACTGTCAGAGTTAGTAGTCTTATACTTAGATAAATCTAAAACATTACCAGAACTGGCATAAGGCAAATAATCCTCAGGTCTGAAATAGACTGAGTTATCTTTGTCAAATAGTGGAGATCTATCTGAATCATTCAGGAGCGAGACTGACCTAGCCGGTGGATAAGTAAAATCGGAGAAAATATCCTGTCGACTTGCAATAGACTTATTACCAAAACTAGGATACCATAGCTTATCAAAATAAGAAAATTCAGTTGTACCAATAATAGGATATTTTCCACTAAATGTTCTACAAGTGTCATACATCATAGTAGTTTTTGTAGGATCATAACTGGATTTAGCAGATTTCAAATTTACTAAATCAGCAGCAGCTGTAGAGATGACTGAATTACTGGTCAGAGTATTCGTAGTAATTATAGGGACTGACACATCTTGAGTACTCAAACTAGTTCCGTTAAAAGGCTAGCTAAATGCTAGGTTAGAACTAGTCTCTTTGCTAACTTCTAACAAGAAACCCATCTGAGTGAGGTCGGAAAAGCAAGAAATCGTTGGTTGCACTGAAAGACCCTGCCCACCAAAGAACCGTATAGAAAATATTAGCTGCTAATGGCCACCACAGGGCCGCCCAGGGGTGCCCACAGAGAGGGTCTGTGGTGCCTACTGCACCATCCACCAAATTGGGGGGGAACAACGAAAATTTTTACAGCAGCAGTCAAGTCAAATTTAAAATTATGCACATTTATATCTCAAACCCAAAATACCACAATTCCTCCGTTCTTTTATAAGTCCCCCCCAGTTTAGCCTGGGGGGGAGGACACTTGGCATCTTGGTAGTTTGTAAGATATCATGGTGGAACACAGCAGCAAAGAACTTGGCTTGTTTCCAGCAAAAAGGAAGATTTTATATTGTATGATCTTCGCCCGTCCTTGCGACCAAACAATTTGTAGTAAAGGTGGTTATTGCTTATGGGTGCATGCTGTTCGCTATATTGAGTTCCACGAAAAATCTAAGCAACACCAGTTTTCACAGGTATCTCGAATCCAGTGGCTAAATTAATCACAAATTGACAAAAACTTGATTCATCAGAGTAACGAACAAACTCGACATTTACGTTCAGTGCTTTCGGTGATCATTGATTGTTGGAGGTTTCTTGCCACAGAAATGATAGCGTTTTGAAAGAAGAAAGATTGGGATAGCAAAATTTCTGTGTTGTGTAAAACACTAGCAAAGTAAAACCCTGATGGACAAAATAGAAAATTTTCCTGTGGAAAGCAAGAAAATGGCGTCAAATTTACTAAGTTATCGAAATGTGTTTGATCTCGTTGATGTAATGCGATCCATGGTTACTAACACGATTATGCTAAACATTCAAAAGGCGGAATTTTTTCCCATAATATTAGATTCAACACAAGACGTGAGCATGAAAGAAGTAACTGCATTACTTGTGCGTTATCTTGAATACAACGACGACGAAAATATTCCTTTGCAAGTTGAACGTGTACTGAAAGTGTTTATCTCTGCAGATACTAGCGGGAAAGCGTTTAAAAAAGCCGTCCTTGAACAAGTGGATGAAATTAAACTCAATCCAAATTGGATTATTGGACAAATTTTAGACGGTGCGGGAAACATTAATGGTCGATACTCTGATCTAGCTGCACAGAATGCTAATAACTATCCAAAACCACTTTACATTTGGTGCACGTCACATCGTTTCGCTCTTGTAATTGAAAATACTTTCGAGCTTTGCACTAAAATGAGAAATGTGTTTGCTTTGCTTGAAGATTTATGTGTGTTCATGTCTAGATACAAACGCCATGATTCCCTTGTCAAGCACGTCAGTAAAATTCAGCTGTTTTCGAGGAAAAGCTTGACAAGAGTTGGTTCAGCAAAGCTGATGCGGTGAAGACAATTTTGGACTGCCTTCCAGAACTCGTTGAGTGCCTCAGATCATTTGGTGACGATGCAGACGCAAAGTGCTCGGGTTTCGAAAAAAGCCTTTCTAATGTGGCAACTGTACTTTGCTTAATAATTCTGAAGCATTTGTTCGCGGTTCTATCGCCTGTAACAAAGTATTCACAAGGAATGTCTATTGACTCGGAATTGTGATAATAATTATTAAGGATGTCCGCAGGAAATTTAGTATTTTGAGAGAGCAACGATGAATGGTGTGCCATTGTACATGAAACTAAGAACTTCTGTTACGAGAATAACATTGATTTTCCTTCAAAAAACGAAAAGCGTAAGGTAAAAAGGAAACAGTTATTTGATGACCTTGGAACAGATGAGGGTCCATCTACGATCACAGAAAAAACAGTTGAAATCTACTACAGATGTTTGGAACTTTTGTGCTCCCAACTTGATGATCGATTCTCTGATCATACCAGTGATTTAATAAAGCAAATGACATTATTTACCGCCGATTCTGTTAAAAAAAAGTGTCCGTGTTCAGTACGGATGTCAATGTACTTTAGTAATTTTATAATATGGATGCAATGAAGATGGCTGAAGAACTTGCTAACTTCCAAACTGTTAGCCGCGTAGGAACAAAATTTGTGTTGGGGGGGGGGCAAATCCAGACATCCAATATATATAAAAAAAAAAAAAAAAAAAACGGGTTGGTGAGCAATATATATATTCACGTCGTGGGGCCTGTTAGTACCCAAGCAACTGCTTGGCGAACGAACATGGATGGGCTGCTCACCAACCCGTATTAGCAGACAGCGTGGTGAGTGAGTCAAATGTCATCACCCCTCCTTTCTTTACACATGATGGTACAAGTAAGGAAACAACCTCGGAGAACCTCATTGCCTGGAGGACAGAAAGCAGCTGGCAACGGCAGCTGTCAGTCCCGCAGGAAGTCAGAAGATCGAAATGCCCGGGTTTGGACTGTAGACTGCCAGGACACCGACACGGCAACTCGAACAGACCTATACGTGGTGACTCTTAACTGTCAGTCACTTGCAGGAGAGGAAAAATTAGAAGAATTACAGAATGAACTAACAAAGATTAAGTGGGACATCATTGGACTATCAGAAGTGTGGAGGAAGAATGAAGAACAGTTGGAACTACCGGCAGGGCACACGTTCTACTTCAAAGGAACAGAAAATGAAAAACCGACAGGCGTTGGATTTATAATTAATAAGGACCTAAAGACACGGATCACAGAAATTGAAGGAATTTCAGATAGAATCGTACGGGTAGTAATAAAGATAAACCAGAGATACAGTATGGAAATTATACAAGCGTATGCTCCAACAACCTCACAGCCGGAGGAGGAAGTCGAAGACCTATATACGAGGAGATACAGAAGATTTTGGATAGTAGCAAATTGCATTGCAATATTATAATGGGAGATTTCAATGCGAAAGTAGGAACCAAGCAGAGCAGTGACACCAGAGTGGGAAACTTTGGTTTTGGCAACAGAAACAAAGACAAGAGAAGTTAGTGAAATTCTCAGAAGCCAACTGACTGTTCATTTCCAATACATTTTTCAAGAAACCGCCCCATAGGAAGTGGACATCGAAAGGCCCAAATGGGACCCAACACGAAATAGACTACGTTATATCGATTAACAGGGAAATTCTGCAAGACGTGTCTGTTTAAACAGTTTCAAAATCTCGAGTGGTCATAGGATGGTGAGATGTAAGCTGAAAGTAAATACTAGACTTGAGAGAAAGAAGTTTATAAGAGGAAAACCGCCAGTTTTAGATCTGGAAAATCTAGGAAAAGACAGACAGACATTCGAGATAGAACTAAGCAACAGATTCAGCGCCTTGGAAGACTTAGAGGATGAAGACATCGATAGCAGAAATAAAATACTGACTGAGATAATAAGAGAAACAGCCAAGGAAACAGCAGGCACCAGAAAGAAAAAAGAGAGCAAGATCTCAGAAGAAACTAAACTCTTGATGAAGAAACATGAAAGAAGAGGAATGAAGACTCAGAAGAAATTGATGTAGAAGTCCCAGACGTAATGAAAGAAGAAGTGGATAAAGTACTTCGAGGGATGAAGAACGGAAAATCGCCAGGAGAAGATGGACTCACAGCAGAAATGTTTAAATGGGGAGATGAAAAAATAAAAGAGGAACTTGCTTAATCATTCGCGATGTGCCTAAGGAAGAGAGAAATACCGTCAAGTTGGAACAATGCTGTTATCATTTTGTTGCACAAGAAAGGGGACAAAGAATGCGTCGAAACCTACAGACCAATTAGTTTACTGTCAGTTCTATGTAAAATGTTCACCAAAGTTATTTTGAATCGTATTGAACGAGACTTAGATTTTAACAAGGGAAGGGAACAAGCCGGATTTCCTCGTGGATTTAGCACAATGGACCACATACAAACATTGAATGAAGTTATGGAAAGGACTAATGAATATGAACTTCCACTATGTTTGGGATTCATAGATATTGGAAAAGCTTTCGACTCGGTCTCCTTGGCAGCAGTACTTAAATCACTTGAACATAAAGGCATCGAAATTGCATACATCAAGTTACTGCCACATCTGTCATTAGACTACATCAAAAAAGTGAAAATTTTAAGGTTGGAAAGGGGGTAAGACAAGGAGATTCAATTTCTCCAAAACTGTTTTGTGTGGTCCTGGACAGAGTGTTCCAAAATTTAAACTGGGATGAAGTGGGAATAAAAATTAATGGCGAATATCTTTATCACCTACGGTTCGCTGATGATATAGTCCTGTTTGCTTCAAGTGCAGAAGAACTACAAACCAGAATGGAAGAACTGAGTAATGAGAGTTCGAAAATAGGCCTTAAAATAAACTTAAGTAAAACAAAAGTAATGTACAATCAACATGCTGCAAAGAAGGAAGTAAAGATTAACGAAGCGTAAAGTTTATAATCAATGTGTCTTACCCGTGATGATGTACGGCTTTGAAACTTGGACATTGAATGCGCAAACGACTCAAAGATTGAGAGCCACACAAAGAGCAATGGAGAGATGCTATGAATAACCAGGAGGAACAGGAAGACAAATGAATGGATTCGCGCACAAAGGTAGAGGATGTAATCAAGATTGCGAAGAAGATGAAGTGGAGATGGGCCGGTCACATAGCTAGACGAACAGATGGAAGGTGGACGACAAATGCACTACATTGGATTCCTAGAGAAAAGAAACGAGCGAGACGACGTCCAAATGTAAGATGGGTAGATGAAATCAAGCGTTTTTCAGGAGCTACATGGATAAGGATAGCAGCAGACCGAGATATGTGGAAAGAAAAGGGGGAGGCCTTCATCCAGCAGTGGATAGAAAATGGCTGAATATAATATATATATATATATATATATATATATATATATATATATATATA
>JAGDQP010001079.1:108715-133213 GCA_022664845.1 Lepisma saccharinum
TTCTATATTATTGTACATTTTAAAAGAGAATCTATCTATGGAAGTATGATGATGATAACACGATATCGTTATATGTAAATAAGTATCAATACTCAAAATATCTATGCATTACGTAAGTGGCCGATAAGCATAACAACATTGTTGTATATTCCAAACTAGATATTTATTGTGCATTATAGCCCAAGATACTTATCTCTAATTGTCACACAGACTCTTTGGTGCACGAAGCAACTTATATACGTATCTTAAACGTAATCCTCGTACTTTGCGATTATAATAAACTTCACTTTTGATGTGACTTAATATTCCATCTTAAACTGAAGATGACAACAAATGTTGTTCTTTTTCTTCTAATAGTGAGTGTGAGTTACTTTTATTTTTAACTATCCCAGGTTATGAATTATTTGGAAGTAATAAATATTAATTGATTTTTATTTTTATATCAATATAATATACCACCAATGGTCACCATCCGTAGTGTAGCACATGATTTATTGTAGTTTTCGGTCATTATTCACTAATTACTACTTAATTCCAAATACGAATTAGGTTGGTCTGTCTGTAGAAGTTTGCTTTGTTCAGCCGGAAAGTTATGAAATGATGATGACAGAAATGCTTACTCGCTTTGTAACTTGTTTTAAAAAATATTTATACTAGGTACAGAACCTCGTGACACTGAGCATTAAAATTAAAGCCTTGTCCTTGTATCAGCTCTAGTTTTCTTAAGGGGATTTAATTGAATGACGTACACAATGTCGGCGACGGCAATTAGAAGATAAAAGTACGGGGGCAAGGGGTAAAAGTTGGGGGGGGAAGATGGAAAAACTTCATATTTCCATATAAAATCATATAGATTTAAAGGTCAATCCAAAAAAGTGGCGGGTTAATAGCCCTTTGCCCCCTAACCGCCGCTCAGTATCGTAGAGATTTCTATACTAAATTAGATTTAATAAAAGTCATTTCCTTTGAAGTTACATTCCAATTAACTACTAGTTAAAATCTTCCCGTTAGCTTCTTTTGCTGATTTTTCACCGCTAAAATAACACTTAGAACTTGCAAAGTTAGCGCGAAAACTGTTAAATACCCATACTAAAACACTCCACATTTAAAAAAAAATTGACGCTAGTGTAAAAATAAATAAACAGGTAATTTTAAAATCCACCTAGAATATAAATAGAATTATAACTGAGAGCTAAGGAAATTTTGTTTTTATTTTACATATAAAATCATGGCGGTTGAATATGGGCAAGTTATGTTATTGCTTGAAAGTGAAAACTCAAAATACTGTTATTTTCATTTAGGTATAAAATTTGGTGAGCAAAAAAATGCTTGAAAATGAAAGACCAAACCATTTTGTTTCTATGCAGGTATACAATCATGGGGGACAAAATATGTACCATGCCCCCACCAAAAATCATGGGGTGCAACTGTCCCCTCTGCCCCCCGGCTCCTACGCCCCTGCACAGCGTGTACATCTTCCACTTTTCCTCCACCATCCTCTGCTCCTCAACACCAAGAAAGTTCATCAACAGATGATACTGCAACTGACTGCGATGAAGAACAGCTTAATTTAGCCAATGAAACTGAGTATTGCTGTGAAAGGGATTTTCACAACCGTACACGCTTGTGCTTCAGATTTCCGTTTTTAGTAACCGGGTTGTATTGTATAAAATTTTAATATATCTTACTGTCACTAGCTGTTCTGCAGAAAGAACAATGAGCAAAATTTAAATTGTGGAAAACCGCTTGCGTTCCACAGTGTCTGATGTGTGGTTATCTAACTCGATTGTTCTGTCTTCAGAAAAAAAGACTTGCTTTGGAAAATACCAAATGAAGATATTAGCGCATTCGCAAAGGCCACAGCAACGAGGTTCTCTATGACACTCCGAAGCGTACCTGACATTGGTTGTCGTCGCGTGACCCAGTTCCTCACACCTCAAGACAACCTCTGCACCCACGAAAAGTTATTCTCTCTGTATAGCGGACTTGTCGCCAAGTAGTGCATTACAAGCTCCTTCCATCTGATCAGACCATCATGCTGACATCTACTCACAGCAGTTGTAAAGGGTGCACCGTGCATTGCAGCAGAAGGAGTCGGCAGTAGTGAATCGCAATGGTGCGCTCTTCCTCCACGACAATGCCAAGCCATATGTGGCAAAGAGGACCCGGGAGACCCTCCAGCAACTTGACTGGGAGACCCTGTACCATGCACCATATTCACTGGACCTTGCGCCAACATATTACCACCTGTTTCATTCCCTTCACAACCACCCCCGTGAGAGATCTTCGCCAATGAGGGAGACCTGCGGAACGCACTCACGGACTTCTTTGCCTCGAAGACCGCCGACTTTTATCACCAGGGTAATGTACAGCTGCAGGAACGCTGGCAAAAGGTTTTGGATGCTCATGGAGCTTACTTCGAAACCTAAAGGTACATACCGTCCACTCGCTCTTTGTTTATCACTGCTCTAGAACGGCAAAAACGTTTTTGGTTACCTTGTAATTCATCACTCTTGCACACCATCTCCCACGCCACCTCCTTCCACTACTTCGTTACTACTTCACTTCTCCGCTATCTTTCATTCACAAAAGGCGCGGATTCTATACACATCATCGCTAAGTAGTTACGCGCAGTGCGTTTTCTCACGTTTCGGGAGGTTTTACGCAGAAGGCCGTAACTAGTAGTAGGTAAAAAATTGATACCCTGAAAGTATTCATCCTAAACTTTATATTAACAAAAATCAGAGCTTGGTCTAGCTTGTCTTTTTTTGTGCATCTCGATGAAATTGGAATAAACATCCGAAATTTTACGTTAGTATTTCGAAGTATATATATTACAGAAACGTTAGGACAGAGCTCTCAACTACATTAAAGCTATGATTGCACTGTAGCCGAACTAGAAAACCTACCATATTTTACATAAATTATTCACCTCAATGGCAGCTGCAGACAGAAAATTTGTATAAACGCATTCCGGAAATGTTCGGAAAATGGCCCGGGCTACTTTTGAACCCACATTCTCAGTTGGTTATGCATTTCAGGACCACAAACGTAGTTTAGTATCTAATGGACATTAACTACAGCATAAGATGGTTTTCGAGTTTATTTTTTAAATTTGAATTTTAGGATTTTGTCCCAGGTTTTTAGATTTCGTCTCACTGTTGGAGTCCGGGCGGTGGCACCGCTCGCTAGCCAACTTGTGCCGCTACTTCTTGGTTATTTGTGAATTTCTTTCTATTGGCTCAGCATTTCTGTAGAAAATATAATAAACATTTCTCGTGTTTATTGTATCTAAAACCCTTGTAAATGTACTTAACCACGATGTTCTTAAAAATGCATTTGGTTACACTGCGTTTCTGTCATTTTTTGCTAAATACAGCACGTGATTAATCTGCTATCTTTTTCAGTTTTTTTAAATTATTTTTTTAAGCGTTTAGCCAATCTCTGCTTAGGTTTAAATTTTTATTTCCTTATACATTTTTTTGTGTATGTTTGCTTTATATGAAGTTGAGCAACCCGCTGGTGTCTAAGCTGTTTTTGTGTATTTATATGGTAAACAATCCATATATTTTTATGGGAGGTTTGCCTAGTTCCTGCGGGATATTAATTGTTCGCTCCAGGCAGAACTCGACTTAATGTTCCAGAGACTTTGTGTCTTAGCTACGCTTTTTACTTAAAAAATAAGTCAAGGTGATGGTGTAAGCAGATTCCTAATTTATGGAAGTGAATATTTCAGTGCTTATTATTATTAGAGCGTAGTTTCCAGAGAGAGAGAGAGCATATTTTTTATATTAAACTTAATTCAGATGACACTCGCAAATATATCTAATCTAACTTTGGCTCAGACCGAGGAAATTAAAACATTAAACTTAGAAAGTTATTTAAAAATGTTATAACTATATTGCAACAGTTTACCAAATGCAGATCGTGAGATTTTTTTTTTGAAGATAAGATAAAATGAATTTTATGGGCTGTAACAGCACTATGGCTTACGCCCGTCCCGATAGGGGGAAGCCCCTTATCTTGGTCATGTCAAAATTTAGCTGTTAAATAAAATAATAAAAGAATATAAAAGATGAAGATGTAAAAGGTCTTCACAATCAGCGCACTGGTGTAAATGGCCAGAATAAAAACCAAGCCTGTAAATGGGCCGTTACAAATAAAACAAAACTACACTATAAAACTTAATGGAAGTCGGTAAATGGGACTTCACAAGATAAAACAAAACTACACTATAAACCTTAACAGCTAAGGAGCATAATCATATAAAATAAACGGAAAACATAAAAATCTTCAAAAACAAGTAAAAGATTACCGTTTAAGTTTGGGTTTATACCTAGGTTTCCCTTTTCTTCCAACGAGATTAAAATCTATATCCATCAGGTGGTCCTGAATCATGTCTGAAGCCAAAGATGAACTTGGTTCATCGATAGTATGTGCAGACTCTTCCTGAGCTAACTGAGCAGACAACACGTTCGTCAGAGTCTTAATGCTTGTAGCGAGAGGCGAAGTTCGAACTAATTTCGGAACTTTATAGGGACTAAAAGTTGTCTTAACACGTGGAGCTCTAGAGCTCTGCACAGGCGTGTGTTGTCCCTGACTCTGCGTCGGCATATTGCCAGGAGTCTCCGATTCTTTGGGCGGCTTCGGAGTGTCGTCATGCACAACAGACTCTGTTTGTGTTGATACGTTAACTGTCTGGGTACCAACCGAGACAGTTTTAACTGGTATCCTGGCTACAACATGTGAAAACGCACCAGAGGGAAGGGTGCGCTGAGACTCTTTTACGCGACGTTTTGCATCGCCAGCAGATATTTTCTCAATCACCATCAGCTCTCTAATACGTTTTTCTTCTTTAAATACCGGACAGTCACGCGACCAGGCCGTGTGATCACCCTTGCAGTTAACACACTGAGGTTTCAGTGATGTGCAAGGATCCACACCATGGCTACCGGTACCGCATATTGCACATACAGCAGAGGTCGCCTTACACGACGTGCTGGTGTGTCCATAGTGCTGGCATTTAAAACACCGGAGCAGACTTGGTATATAAGGACGGACAGGTAAGCAATAGAATGCTGCCTTCACGTCCTTGGGGAGCTGTGGCATGGCAAACGTCAAAATTAGCAAGCTCGTGGGTTGCAGTGCGCCACTCTTTCGAGTTTTAATGCGTCTAACGTTGACTACACCTTGGCTGGCAAGTTCATTCTTAATCTCTTCTTCAGGGACATCTTGCAAGTCCCAACAAGATATTACGCCCTGACAAAAGTTCAGTTGACGGTGTGGTTCAACTTGAACTTCGAATGGTCCTAGGGTTTTCAGTTTAAAGAGATTAGTTGACTGTTTATTATTAGATGTCTCTACGAGCAAGGTGCCGTTGCGAAGCTTTTTAACATGCTTAAGTTCACCTGCAACGTGATTCAGTTGTTTTTGTATAACGAAAGGGGATAACCCCTTCAAACCACCTGGATTCTCTGTTTCACTCTTTACTTTAATAACAAGATATAATGTAATAGACGGTACGATACTTGTCTGTTCCTCTACTTCGATTTTCTCTTCTTTGTCACTGCTTGATGCATTAGCTGTATGCGCCTTCTTACTAACATCAGTGACGTTCTCTTCGCTCTGTCTCTTTCCTTCTTTCTGCGAAGGCGACTTATTAGGATGTGGTGGAGCCATGATGAATGAAAGCCGTAAATGCCCACACTTCTCCGTCTTCGTTCTGAGGAGCCAACGATTCTGCCGGGTACTACCCTCATCACCCTTGTCAGCAAGCTGGAAATCGAGGCGAAGTCCAATGACTTGGCGTCGAAATCACTTGTACTCCCGACTGATGGATTCTTGGGACCCCCCACTCCCCCGAGTGTTGGCGAGACCAAAGGTCCGAAGAGCTCCCCAATGGCGCACTTCCCAGTCTCAACGAGCTAGACCATCCAAGAATCTGCTGTTAAGAACTAGGCGCTATCCAATGGTTCCGCCCCCTTTCCCCTGGGCCCAGGGGCCATCGTCAATGCAAATACATCCTGTCACATCCTTGGTCATTGCGCGGAGGCGCAACTCACAGCACAAGAGGAGATGAAATAATGAGTCATCAGTGGATGAAAAATGGGGTGAATCTAAATGAAATCCTCTCGGCTGGTCCTCCTTTCAGGCAGCGTAGATGTTTAGCTGCGAGGGTTGATTGCAGCCAGCAAAAGCCAGCTGGGCGATGGGGTCGCCAATTCCCTACGCCATTTTAGGCTGATTGCAACCAGCATAAGCCGGCCGGACGATGGGGTCGCCAATTCCCTACGCCGTATACGAGCAGCGATGGTCTGCTGCTCGGGCTATGTGATGGTTTCATCACGTTGCGGTCCGTAGACCTGCGATGAGGTCGCCAATCCCCTACGCAAGTGGGAAGTAAAAATGCTCAACAGAGAAGCACTTTGGCCCTGGTGTTGGACTTCCCATAGGCAGCAACGATGTTGGCAGCTGCCAGGGCTGACTGCAGCCAGTAGAACTGACTGGGCGATGGGGGCGCCACTTCCCGACGCCGGTTTTTTTAAAGGATGATCTCCGAAAATATGATGCATCTTATTGGATTTCTACAAAGGCAAATGGGGGCGGGGTTGTAAGTAGAATTTTTCAGGATCAATTTTAACAGTAAAAATTTTAAGTTGTATTTTAAAAATGGAGGCGGTGACGCCCCTATCGGGCTGATAGTACCCTACGTGACATGTCAACTCCACACACTTCTGTTGTCACGGTTTGTAAAATCTTAATGTATTAATTTTTTTAAAAAAAATCGCTATGCCAAACCTGCACATAGAAACACATGTGAAGACGCGAAAGTAGATATTCTAGGACAACAATTCAAACAGATATCTGCATTCGGTAGATCCGGGTTCGAAACCTATGGCCGATCATCCTCCCTGATGTTCTCCCGTGTTTTCCTGTCGTACCAGGCAAATGGCAGGATGATACCTTGAAATTTGGTCACCTGTGATCGACTCCTTCACCTATCCCTGTAGTTGTCGAAAGACTCTAAATAAATTTAAATTAAGCAGGTCATGGACACATATCTAGGTGTTTCCTAGCTGCTGTGTAGATAACACCTAAGCATAGCACTAAAAATATCTCGTGAGACGCCTATTACAAATTCTACTAAGTATGTCTCTTGACTTTTTTGGCAAGGGCTATGATAACCGGTCGGCCCGATACAATATTGTATTCAGGTTAGGTAAAGTTACTTTCGAAAGAGTAAATAACGTTTTTTATTCCATCTGCGGCCTTGTGCATGTAAAAAAAATTACGATAGATGAAAATGGTCCATCGTGGACTCCTGAACTTTTTTTACTCTTAGTTCCTTTCGTTGTTGTTTAAATTTCTCACGTTAGGGCAACAGGTTAATTTAATCTAGTTTTCATTAATCTTGTTTGCACGGGGTTAGGGAAAGTTTGTTTGAAGCATGCTTATCCTAAAGTGGATTTGTTCCCATAAGTGGGATTAATATTCCGAAAGTACTCGCTCAGTTTTTGTTTCGAACGTTATCAAATTTAACTTGCGCACTAGGCACGCATTGCGCTATTTTAATTCAAATGTACGAAGTTAAACATGGGTAATTAACAAAGGCTAAATTGCTTCCGTAAGGAATAAATATATGGTGTAGTAAAAAGTAATCCATTATTTTGCCAATAGATGGCTTCAGTGATATGTAGCTCGCGTTGTATAAGTCCGATCGGGTTCAACGAGATGGCGTTCAAACGATGAGATTGCGTACTACAAACACTGTTCAGATAGTTGTGATGAGTTAACTCAGTGTTGTGTGAGCGCGCGTCAAAATGGACACTAGCAAAGAGAAAATACGCTATATTTTACAGTTTTTCTTCGATAAAGGCGAAAACGCAAGCCAGGCGGCTGCAAATGTGAATAGTGTTTATGGTCCTGATACTGTAACAGCCAATCACACGCAATTTTGGTTTCGTCGATTCCGTTCCGGTAATTTTGACGTCAAAGATGTACCACGCACTGGAAGGCCAAGTGTCGAAAATGTCGATAAAATCATGGACATTGTCGCGTCCGACCGTCATGTAAGCACTGTTTCGATTGCCCAAGAACTAAACATTGCACAAAAAACCGTGTGGAACCATTTGCATAAGGCTGGATACAAAAAGAAGCTTGATGTATGGGTGCCACACGAGTTAACGCAAAAAAACCTCATGGACCGAATTTCCATCTGCGAATCGCTGCTGAATCGCAACAACCCATTTCTGAAGCGGTTGGTGACTGGTGATGAAACGTGGATCACTTACGACAACGTCACGCGAAAACGGTCGTGGTCGAAGCGCGGTGCGCCGGCGCAAACGGTGCCCAAGTCAGGATTGACGGCCAGGAAGGTTTTGCTGTGTGTTTGGTGGGATTGCCAGTGAATTATCTACTATGAGCTGCTCCCCTACGGCCAAACCCTTAACTCGGAACTATACTGTCAACAATTGGACCGTCTGAAGGCAGCAATCGCCCAGAAGCGCCCAGCTTTGGCCAATAGGAGAGGCATTGTGTTCCACCAGGACAACGCCAGGCCACACACATCGATAGTGACTCGCCAGAAGCTCCGGGAGCTTGGTTGGGAGGTTCTTATGCATCCACCTTATAGTCCGGACTTGGCACCGAGTGATTACCATCTGTTCCTGTCCATGGCGAACACGTTTGCTGGTGAAAAATTGGCGTCAAGAGAGGCTTGTGAACATCGACTGTCTCAATTTTTTGCCAATAGGGACAAGGGCTTCTATGAGAGAGGCATCATGATATTACCTTCCAAATGACAACACGTTATCGAACAAAACGGCGCATATGTGACCTAAATCGGATCATTCTAACTATGGTAAGTCAAGCCTTCAATGTCATGCAAAAATAATGGATTACTTTTTACTACACCAGATATATCTTTATTATTTAGGGTGAACTTTACTTTTGGGACTTCAAGTTCCGCCAGCTATTGAGACATATGTACGCTCTCTGCAAGTCATTCATTTCGAAATAATTTAAAAAGACACTTCTATTATTATGAAAAGCTACGTGTCATTATTATTTTGTTAAATACGCACTCCAGTTTGTCAACAGATGACAAAGATAGCACATGCGGAGCCGTATGAATGGCGTCACTTCGTGCTATGAATGGCAGGTATTTTTGCTACAAAATCACGCGCTAAATGTCAAAAGAGCAAAGGCAGGTTTAAGAAAAGTGACGTGAGATATTTTATATAGATATTACACGCGATGCACATTGCATTTAACACTCTAACGTATTTTCCGCTCTTTCACTCGCATTTCACACTTCAATGATTCGAAACTGTTTTATTTTGCGTTTCAACTCTTCCACACTCATTGGAACATTACATTTCTCTAGTTAAGTTTACCATTGTTTCTAATAAAACTCATCTGAAATGTATAGCGTGAATCACAAATCACAGTAAGTCATAGCAACTGGTTTTCACAAACGATTGCATTTATTAACGGATAGTCATCGACCTATCATCACAGACAATATTTACATTACGACTAGGAATAGGAATTATTAACGTAAAAAAATATCATACATACACAGATTTAATATATCACTTAAATCAACGCTTTCTTCTTTTTCAAATATGGTTTCTAGCCGCACAAACGGTGTATACGTTACATCCAAGCGTGCACAAGTTGTGCCGTCGATCCACACCCTTCATTACGCCCTACGCCGCTCAATTCGGATAGCACCAACGGTACAACGACACAATCAAGGGTGCAAAATGGTGGATTCGGATTAAGAGGTTACATTTGATTCGAAAATAATGAAATAGGGTATACTGTGTAAAATCCCACATTTGAACCAATAATATTCATTTAAGAGCATCTACCGGTATAGAAAATTATTAAATGTTTGACCTTTAATATCATATATGTATGCAAAATAGAGGACTAAGAAAATTTTAGGGGAGCTAAGCCTCTTAGCCTCCCCTTGACTACGGGCATGTATATTACAATCAAATAGTCACCCGAAGACTAGTACAGTAATTCCAATTCCAATTATAATTATTGGTGATATGATGAGGACTATGTAGCCATCAAATGACGAAATCCTCTTTCAACCAATCTATAAGATAAAGTTACCACAATAATCATAGTTGACGGACTTCCTTTTATAACATCTTCATTATTCCACGGAAGTTGATTCAAAGTCCATTATTGTCTTAACAACCTTGCTAGATTGAGTTATAGGTTAAATCAATATATTATCACAAGAAGTATATCTGTTTTAGTATACTTGACAAGCAACTCTCCAATTTAAGAAAAGTGACTCAAGAATGTAGACAACAATTGACTTCAACACAGTGTTTGATATGTACCGGGGGTGGTTGGGATTTCCCCCTCTCTACAATAATCATCCCTGGTTCTATTTACCATAACCTGGGATATGGACGATCCCAAAATACCGTATAATACATATCTCACTAATTCTTTCCCCTCTCTGAAAATTGTACAAATCGAACACTGCCTCAACAATAGAAATATATTTACCTGGCAAAGAAGATACTGATGAAGCACTGTTCTTCAGTGGGAATCTTGACGCCATAATACTTAAACAGAGACAGAAACAGCATCCAATATTTTCATTTCATTTTCCGTGTCCATAATTTACGAATAGCTCTTTCCTTCGGTAACTGTCTCCTGATTTAATTTATTGTAGCATCCGAAGAGCTTACAAATAACCATTGACTAGCAATTATTATGGTTGATTTTGTACCAAGTAGTGCGAGTTTCCATATAACCCAAATACTGTGGATCAACAGCAAAGAAGTGAACGGATGGTACTGCCACCATCAGAAAAATTTGACAGTAAACAGTCCCATTAGTATGTTCCTCCTCATTTGCGTTTTTTTCGTTCATAATGTCTGCACAGTTGTAAGTTACGATATATAAGTTTTATATAGCCACTAGCGTGTTGGCGTGCAGCCGTGCAAGTTATAAAGGAGTTTAAGGAAACAAAGAGAAAATAACATCGAGTGGACGGGAAAAATATGAAATAGAGCTTTTCGAAATTTGACGCGCTAGATGGAATACATTAGTTTCCGTGACCCAATACTGCCACCCCAGATTTATTTAATTAAAATCTCTACTTATACTATACCAGTATTGTTTTTGTCCGGAGATAAAAGTTAAGTACTAAATTACAGATAAAATTCCTTCAGAACGAACGTCATTATAACGAAATTTCTGTTCGTGCGAAGTTCTTCGAAATCCCTGCCGAATTCTTATTCTCCGATACAATGTTCATTACAATGATTTTTTAAATATAATGAAATAAAATCGCAGGTCCTGTAAAATTCGTTATATCGGAATTAATCCTTAAATACACCAATCGCCTCCGCCGCAAGAGCGGTCAGGTTTTCAGTACTGATAAAGGCGAACTGAGAGCACAAAGACCTACAACGAGGAAGATGCTTTAGGAAAGGGATTCTGCAAGGATTTTCAATTTGTGATATGTAAAGCCAAAATTTGGATGACGTAAGCAAAGTCTTGCATTATCTCAGTAAAATTTTAAGCGTAAAATAAAATAAAATTATGTTGGAGATGCCCAAAAGTTTGGGAGTGACTCCTCATTGCGGGGAAGGGATAAGTGTGGAACAATCACATCTAAAGGATCTTCATGAACACCGAGGAGCCATCAGTATTTCTAGCCCTAAACCCGAGGTTGCGGTCCTGATGAGTTTCTTAGCGGGTGGTGAGTAGCAAAGAGAATCCTTTTACAGAGGGTCTAGCAAACAACACTAGTACTCCTAGTATCAAGAGCACGTAACACTAAACAAAAATGTTCTAATTGGCTGTGTTTGTTGCTAACAGACGCTGTCGGATTCCGTTGCTAGTACATGCTAAGGAGCAGAATATGCGCGTTTTTTAATTAAATAGAATATTGGAACAAAACGGTTTTCAGACATCACCATGTGCTACTTCTTACCTGTTTTCGTATGACTTTTGAATAATAAATAATCTTAATGTCTACGGTTTGTATTTATGGATTAATGATCGCTTGATACAATTTTGGATTGAATATGCGATCTAGTTTTCCAGTGCCATGGTCTGAAGTATTTGGTTTTGTATGTACTATGATTAATAGTGTATATATGTGAAGTGAATATGTCGTAAAGTCTTTTCTGCATAAAGTAACCGTATCTGTACTAATCTTAAGTTTGATCGATGACTGTCAATAAATCAGTTCAACGTGTTGGAGACTTTGCCTCTGAAGATCAAAGAATGTTTGGTAGTAGTTCCTCCCATCCCAACAGATGAACGTTGTTGGTCAGTTGTCAACTCTATGAACTGGGGGTGAAAAAAACATTTGTAAAAAAAGGGAAAGTTCCTCCTTCCCTTTCTGAAAGAGAGAACTAGGAGTGGTGTGTGTATACATGTGTGAGAAAGACGTAAGAAATTCGGTTCTATACGTAATTTGTGCTTTAGTGTTTGTGAACTGCTTTTTCATCACCTTCCATTAATGCAGTATAACATTTTTGCAATAAAGTAGTTTGAAATTTAATTGACGTTGTTAGCGTTAATTATTTATGTGTAAAACGGAAAACCTTCGTTTGGCCCGCACATATTGATGGTCCTCCGTCGAGCCGAATAAGAAAAAGCTTATGAAGTGTGAACTATCTGAGATACAGACTGCAGTTTCTTCTCTCTGTTTTTTTATCCTTCTTCTGTGTGCTTTTTGAACATTTTGTGTGTGATAACTAATAAACTATGGATGCCCAGGTGATTGAGGAGAGAACATTAAAAGCTAAAATTACGCGCGAGGAAAAAGCCGTTAGCATCTTGGCGGGAAAGATACTAGTGTTGTTATCGTGCATCAGGGAAAATTCAGTGAGTTACAGCGGGACTGTGCCCAGTTACTGGACGACCTCCCGGCCGTTTCAACGGACGAACAATTTGAAAAGGAAGAGGAGGAATTAGCGGAGTTGGATAAGAGACTGGTGAAATTGTGTGTACAATTAATGAACTTACAAGTATCCCAATACTCCTCCCTCTGCACCTCCGAAGTGCAAGTGAGTGATGTGAAACTTCCTAAGCTACAACTACCCACCTTCACGGGAAATTTGTATGAGTGACTTTCTTTTCATGACCTTTTTCTCGCGTCCGTTCACAGTAATAATAAATTGTCGGGAGCCCAAAAGCTACAATATCTGAAAACCTCTCTCAAAGCTGAACCCGCACAACTTCTTCAGGCCATGCAAATAACGGACAGAAACTACAAAGAGGCCTGGGACATATTGTGTGCTCGTTATCATAATAAGCGAGAAATAGTGAGTGCAATTTTGAAACGATTAATTACACAACCCTCCCTCCAACAAGAATCTGCAACCGGCTTGCATAAATTAATAGACACGACAATGGAATGCACTAGGTCGCTCCAGGTTTTGGAACAGCCAATCCAACACTGGGATGCAATTTTAGTGTATCACATAGAAGATAAAGTAGACAGTGAAACTCGAAGAGAGTGGGAACTGTCGCTAAAATCAACGGAACAGCAATCTTTCGCGCATCTTTCTGAATTTTTAACAATAGAGCCCGCTTTCTCGCAGTTTCAACCAGTGCCAAACCGAAACATCACAACAGGGGTGAATCAGCCAAATCTCGTGACAAGAAAAGCACGTCTTCTCACCTTACAGTGTCGCAACGGTCCCAAATTGTATGTGAAATATGCAACGTGAATCACTCCATTTACAAATGCACCGAGCTTATGAAACTTTCAGTGACGGACCGTGTTGCCTTAGTCGAAGATAAATTTCTGTATTTCAATTGCTTGCGCAAATCTTGTTGCTAGGACCTGTGTTCCTTATCTAATTGCCGGAATTGCAATAAAAAACATCACACATCAACACATTTTGAGTGAGTTGAATCAGGACAACCCTTCAGCGCCGCCATATGAACAAAGTAGTACCTCTCATGTTAGCTCGGAAACTAGTGTTCCTCCAGTTTTGTTGTATACTGCTATTATAAAGATGAAAAGGAGAAACGAAATATATTATCCATTCCGATCATTGCCGGATTGCGCGTCAGAATCAACCTTCGTAAGTTAAAATTGTATCCAAAACCTTGGGTTACGAAAACTGAGATCTAGCGTAGTAATTTCCGGAATAACGGGCATCGGCGCAGGTACTGCAAGTTTTAGCCTCTGGGTGATGCGAATGAAGTCTTTGAGACCCGAGCCATTGTAGTGCCGAAAGTGACATGTGACCTCACGAAGCGATCATGCCAAAATGTCGCGTATTGCGAGCATTTGAACGGGATTAGGCTAGCGGACCCCACTTTCAATGTGGTAGGTCCCATTGATATACTTTTAGGTGCCGACGTATTTCCATTGCTTATGCGCAGCGGACAACGTGTAGGACCACCAGGAACACCCACCGCTTTAGAGACGGTTCTAGGCTGAGTGTTGTCTGGTACCGTAGCCCCACAAGTGGCAATAACCGTGGCGTCATTTCGCGTCTCGTGTGAAATGGACGAAACTCTTCGTTAATTCTGGGAACTAGAGGAGCTTCCTACCAAGACATTCCTATCAAATGAAGAGAAACAGTGCGAACAGCATTTTTCTGCTACTCACAGCCGGGACTTACAAAGAAGATATGTGGTCAGCCTACCCTTCAAGGATAACGCCGCAGCATTGGGTAATTCGCGCGATATTGCTATTAAAAGGCTATTAACTACCGAACGTAAGCTAGCGAAACAGCCTCAATTGCAGCAACAATACAGTGAATTTATGGAAGAATACCAGAGACTGGGACACATGGAAGTCGTCCCTCCTAGTGAAAAAGACGTGGTTCCCGAAAAGAGTTGTTATTTGCCGCATCACGCTGTCCTGAAACTGTAAAGCTCAACTACTAAAGTTCGAGTGGTATTTGATGGAAGCGCACACCTCTGGTGTGTCCCTAAATGACAAGTTGTTGGTCGGGCCAAGCTACAAGATGATATTCTCCCGCTCTTAGTGCGATTTCGCGGTCATCGTGTTCCAATGATGCGCGGACATCGCGAAAATGTACCGGGCCGTGCTGGTGCATCACGAGGTCGTGGACTATCAAAGAATTGTGTGGAGATACTCCCCAGTTGCCCCTATACGAGATTACCGGTTGCTGACGGTGACATATGAGACTTCCTCAGCCAGTTTTTTGGCCACAAGGTGTTTGCAGCAGCTGGTAGTGGGCGAAGGTGTGCATTATCCCTTAGCAGCGAAGGTCGTGCAAAGGGACTTCTTCATGGACGATTATCTGGGTGGCTGTGACAGTGTTGCCGAAGCTATAGAGCTCCAACAGCAGTTAATCCAACTTCTACAAAAGGGTGGATTCGAACTACGGAAGTGGCTTTCCAGTGAACCTGAGGTGCAGCAAGCAGTTCCTCCCCACATGATAGAGGTTGATGTGCCATTCCAGTTCGACATGGACAGCACGATCAAACCTCTTGGTGTGCAGTGGTCCCCATCCAGCGACGAGTTTGGCATCAACGTCTCCCCTCCTCCCCAAAGTGTAGTGGCCTAAAGGATGGTGGTGTCAGAAGTCGCTAAGGTTTTTGACCCTCTTGGCCTCCTCTCTCCTGTCACCATCAAGGCCAAGTTGTTGCTACAATCACTGTGGAAATTGAAATTAGGTTGGGAAGACAACCTTCCTATTGAAGTGAGTGATCAGTGGCAAGTTTATTGCGATCAATTGCACTTCTTGCAGGAAGTGATAGTGGAAAGGTGCATCGTTCCCCCAAATACGGAAACTGCCAGTTAATCGGCTTTGCTGATTCCAGTCAGCAGGCGTACGCTGCTCTAGCCTATGTGCATGCCGAGCTGGAAGTGTAGAGGTGAGGCTTGTTGCCGCGAAAACAAAAGTAGCACCAATCAAAACAGTGTCTCTTCCCCGTCTCGAATTATGTGCTGCAGTACTCTTGCCCGAACTGCTTAGTACAATATCGCAGACAATTCTGTTTGAGATACGAGGAATAAGAACTTACACAGATTCCACCGTTGTATTAGCATGGTTATCCTCCTCATCCCCGGACAGGTAGAAGACAGTAGTGGCAAACCGTGTAGCTGAAATTCAAGAAACAGTATCTTCGGCGCAGTGGTCGCATGTGGTTAGTGTCCTCAATCCTGCTGATTACGCCACAAAAGATGCTAATCCCCAGCGATCTCATTTCTCATCTCTTGTGGTGGCCTTGTCCTAGCTGGCTTTACAATGAAACAGTACTGGAGTCGGCACATCCCATTCATGACCCGTATGTCTCAGCAAAAGAAGAGGAAAATTGTGTCGTTACTATGCATGGGGAAACAAATCAATCCCCTCTCGCCCCTCAACAATGGCGATTAGGACGTATCACCAATGTTCATCCCGGAATTGATGGCCCAGTACGAGCCGTCACAGTCAAAACCACTGACGGTGAATGTAAACGTCCTATTGTAAAAGTGCGCCTGTTACCCTTTGATGAAAATAACTAAAGTGATGTGCTGTTCGAATGGCAACACTGTAATACGTGTTATATTGAATGGAGTATTATAAGATCACTTTCATTGTTGCATATAAAATTATCATTTTGTGTTGAACATAACCGCATTTCTGTTTGTATTTGTTCTTCTCGTGTTTGCAAGTGATCCATTTCAAATATCACTTCTGTTGTTGTATATGACATTCTCCTTTTTGTGCTAAATAACAATACCGTATTGCTGTTTTATCTTGTGTTGAAATTTGAGCCATTTCAAATATCGGTTTAGTTTTGTCTGTAACATTTTTCTTGTGTTTAATAATTTGACTACATAGTTTTGTGCGTGTGGGTGTGTTGAAATGTGGTCCATTTTAAAGATCGATTCAGTTATTGTATATAACTTCCTTTTCTTGTGTTTAAATAATATTGCAGTTTATTCTTGTGTTGAAATGTGGGCCATTTCAAGGTGGGGAGTATGTAGGAGACTTTGCCTCTGCAGGCCAAAGAATGTTTGGTAGTAGTTCCTCCCACCCCAGCAGATGGACATTGTTGGTCAGTTGCCAAACCTCTGAACTGGGGGTGAAAAAAAAACATTTGTAAAAAAAAGGGAAAGTTGAAAAGGTTTTAGGTTGTCTTTCTATATATGACGTAATATATTCGTTTCTAAGTATAGATAACAGCTTTTCCTTGTATTAAAATATCTCAGGGCGCATTAACTTTTGGTCCTGCTTGTATATAATAGAAGCACATAAATCCCCAGTATGCTTGTTGCCGTTGCGCTCCTATACATAGACATTTAATACTCCAGTGATACAGTTAGGGTGTTCACTTTCTGGATTTTTTATACTCATTGGGGCTACGGCTAACTCTCGTTGTATATCAACAGGAGTATACCAACGCTAAAAAAGGGTCTTAAAGTCGCAATATAGCGTTTAGTATCCGAAGAAAACAAAATAAAAGTAAAAGATTTAAGAGGGTTGAAACATTATATTTAATCTATAAATTTCCTGTCTCACAATATATATTTTTTTTTTACAAATTAGCCGCGGTGAGGCCGTGGCTAAAACCCGCTGAGAGGGTTATGCCCTCTTTTCGGGAGGGAGACCATAGAGGACTAGTTGGGCTATGGAAGAGGTCAGTTGGATGGTCTAAGGGATGTTGAAGCATGTTTTATCATTTATTTATTATATCAACAATATCAGGATGTTATAAACTTTGCGCTTATAACCATTTTGCGGATATGGTAAGCAAAGTGACAATGTGATGGAGAATGGTGATGATGTGCACTTATACGTCACAATAATGGACAGAACAGATGCGTGATTATCTTCTCGTCTAGGGGCGACTCTAGACATTGATGGAAAAACAGATGAGCCCTTGTCGAACATTGATGATTGCAGTGCTGCAATGGTGATGATAGGTGAAGTGATATTCGTGAATGACAATGTGATATGAATTGGGATGCTAGTCTGGAGAATTCATTGGATGTGCAGAGAAATAAACATAGGGTCCTGAATATGTTGCTTGGAAGTTGAGCTTGAAAATGGTGGCTGCTGCAGACTGAATTTCTTGAAGAAGTCTAACCTAGATCTGTCACATGGAAATGTGTTTTGTAAGGCGAGGGTGATGATTGCTAAGGTTTGTTCAATGGTGATTTGCTGTTGTGCAGAAGTGATAGGTGGTTGTGTTGTTTTCTCAGGTATGCGTAATGGTACTATGTATGCAGGTTCGTCAGGTTCTAGAGTAGGTCGGCCTTTGCATTTGTAGCTATATGTTGGATGTGCTTCACTACAGGTGTTGCATTTAGGTGGATTTTGAAGATTGGTGCAGTCTGATGTTGTTGCGAACAGTATCCACATGTGGGTGTGTTTTTACAATCTTTTGTGTAATTGTCATTGTACTTTTGACATTTCTCACAGCGCACAGGAAGAGATGGTGAAGGTCGGGATGTTTTGACTCGATCGCGTTTTCTGTAGATGTATGCACCTTGTTGTAGAAGATTGTCGATGGTTTGTTGATGGTTTGTTAAGACTCTGACCATATAGCTGGATGTACCCTGTTGTGTTATGATCCTGAGACATTTGGTGATAATGTGTCCATCTTGCCGTAATTCGTTTTCTGCTTCTGAGTCTGTAACGTCTAAATCTACCCCACGAATGACTACTGATAGCATAGGAAGTTTACGTGGTGGTTGGCGAATCAGTTTGTTTTCGAGTGGTGTCAATTTAGCATGTTTTCCGAAGATTTCAAAACTGTATCTGTTACGGATGGTTGTAGCAAGTTTGGCGTCGGATGACTGAACAATGATTCCATTTCTAGTTGGTATAATGCGAGAGATGGTGTCTCGAGGTACATACTTCAGAAATTGCGTGAATAGTTATTTCGGTGCTTGAAATTTGGTATCAAAATTTGTCAACAGAAATGAATGGTTAGATGCTGAAGAGATCTTGGAACTCTGTAGGTCTTTATGGTCAGAATCGGTGAGAGACATTTGATGATCATGATTGGAATCTGTATCGGAGTCTTGGCGTGTATTGAACTTTTTTGAAGGTGGTGACTGTTAGCTTCCTTGGCGATGAATATCAGGTGAGCGTGATTGTGAGCTGGAACGTGCAAGTTTCTCAGTACTCCGTTTATGTTTTGATGTTGCTCCTAATGATGCTGATTTAGAGGATGTAGATCGCTGTACTACTGGTGGTAAGACATGTTTGCCGGATGATGATTTGTTGTGTGGGTTTGACATGATACAATGAGATAGATGATGATCAGCCTCTGTGCAATGACTGCTTTCTCAAAGTACCTCGTACCCTCCGGCACTGAGAAATGCCGTCGATCCTATTGTGGTCGTGCACGTTTTGGTCTCGCTCGTACGTATGCAATACGAGGTCCTCGATAAGAACGCTGACAACCCACAGCTAGGCTAGGTTTGAGTATGTCTCTCACAATAACCTACAGTCATTATACAAGCCGCCTGAATGTACAACTGTTTGAATTTCTTTACATTTTACTATATAAATATGTTGTGTTGATCTTTCTAGATGTTTTCCACTTAACAAGTGCTTATTTAAATATTATTAAACCATTTACATCATAAAATTAACTTTGATACTTTAAAATAACATTATTTAATCATTTAAACATCGCTCTAACCGACAGTAACGCCATCTCTCGGCCTGCTTGGCTCCAGATCGAAATATATGAAGTTAACATATACCGTGACGTCATTCTTACGTCAGTTTATAGAATATACTCATTGCCTCATTGTCTCAAAATGGCTGCCATATGACTGAAATTGCCCTAACTCCATGAAATCCATTTCTGCTGACATTATTATGTTCGTTAACGTTTGAATATTGAAATAGTAATGGATTAACAATATATGATATAAAAAATATATCTGAAATGCAGATCTGAAAGTCCTATGGCCATAACATATATGCCCTAGGAGTTGAAGCAAAAAAATTGACCAAATTTTCATCAATTTCTTTTTAATATTGGACATTATGAAATTCATAATTAAAATAACTTGTTTAATAAAATCATTTGATGTGCAAATAATTATTAAAACTTCATTGCAAATTATTAACATATCATTAAGAGTAAACAAAGAAAGTCTATGATTCTTCAAAATTGTTAAATATTTGTGCAAATATTTTGTGTTGTATATACATTATTCCTTGTTACATATTATCATGCTTGTTGATATCTTTCATAAATAAAGTTTTCATAATATAGCAAGACACTTACGTTTACATTACATTAGATAGTTCAGTTTCACCATGTATTCGATAAAGATCTACATTAGGAAGATTATCCACTTGTTGGCTAACAAGTTTTATTACAATTGTTCTTCTTCTGCATCTTTCAGAAAACTCTAATTCAAAGTTCCTTATAAATAATTTTATTATTTTTTTCGGTATCACAAGATACTCAACTTTTCTGGTTCACATATTCTGTTCAAAATTCTTTCACCATACTAGTTAAAAAGATGTTTGTGTAACAATGATATACAATGGAAATTACTAAAGTTTAATTTACGATTCTTCATAAATTGTAAAATATTACTGTAAATATTACAGGCCTTGTTGAGCTGATTTTTGGCAACACATAAACATACTTGTTGATATTTATTATCAATGAATTTTACAGAATTTTTAATTTTCTTACCTGCACGATGTTGTCGTTTTATAATCGAATCTGAGTTATTACATACTACTTGACCTGATACAACTTCATCAAGTTTGATATCATATTTAATTGTTATTTCATCATTATATAGTGTAATATATTTATCTTTAAAGTTCCAAATTATTTCATGGAAATAATTCATAAGATTGTGACCCAATATTAATAAATGAGGGCTGTTTTCTACTACAAAAGTTTCTATAGTAATACAATATTTCTCAGTTACATTAAGTTGCAAAACTCCTTTTACATTGATGAATTTACCATCTACTGTTCTAATTTTCATTTGTTCAGCTTTAACAGTATCTAATTTTAGAGATGGTGCTCATTTTTAGTTTTTGATAAAATCCATAATTTAATGATGAACAAGTTGCCCCAGTATCTAATAGTGCTGTAATACTTTATTCACAATAATTACACTTATAAAATTATTTGTATTATGTATATTTTCTTTGAGTTCATTAGGCTCATAATTTATTACTTCTTGAAGTAATACTTGGTTACCACTTTGTTGTGCTTTCCGTTTTGTTTCTTGTTCTTTTAGAAGTTCAGCCTTATTTCTTCAGTACAACGATAAAGCTTTAAATTTGCCAGATTTTCTTTTCTCTGCACATTATCGGTTAACGAAGTTATTGTTGCTACATTTCTATATATTTGTGTAACTATATGTAGACCTTCAAATAGATTAAAAAACTTAGCTATTTTATGATCTATCGCTGAGCTCAAATGTCGAAGTTTACGATATACAAAGTCATTAATTTTGATATTATCTTTACCCTTTTGACGAACTTTGCTTTTTAAACGACGAATTACGCTGTTAGAATTTTGTTTATTACTTATATCTAATGCACTGAATATAAGAGTTACAAAGTCGTAACAGGACAAGTTTAAAAATAATTCTTGTGGAGCTGCATCTTGATATGAATTAATAGTATTATTCATGAAATAAACAACTTGATCTAAATATTTGTACCACGTTGTATGATCTTTATTGCAATATGTACGTAGAATTCGACCTATTTCCCTATTATATCTTTTGATGGGATTACTTTCTGGGTAGTATATTGTTGTGTAGATATGTTTAATATTATTTTCTTGCATGAAATTTCGCCATTGTTCTGCTGTGAATTGAGGTCCATTATCTGATAATATTTTGTTCGGTAGACCATAATGCTTAAAATATTCTTTTAGTTTCTGTATTATCTCTTTAGTATTAGCTTTAGGTAATGCATATAACATAATGAATTTAGATGCTACATCTACGATGGATAATATATAAGAATATGTATCAGATGATGGTAATTTGCCAATCAAGTCTATTGATATCAAATCTAATGGTTTTCGAGATATTACAGATAATTCTTTACGCTTGATACCTCTTAAATCTGGATTTGTTTCATGACAGGTGTTTCAATTGTCTATATGAGCTTTTACATCATTCCTCATATGATTCCATTGTAGATGTTTTCTTATTGTTTTTAATGTTCGTTTAACACCAAAATGACCCATTTTGTTATGATATTGTTTTGGTATTGTCAGGACATTGTTTTTGGGTACTACTATCTTCCAAAAATGTTCTTTACCATTACGAGTCCAAAGAACTTCCTTGTCCCATTTATATAGTCGTGTTCTCATTTTAACTATAGGTTGGAGTTTTGCTAGTATAGGTCGCAAATATTCATCGTCATCATATGAAAAATCTAAATCCGTCAAATCTATTTGATTAAAATTCACAAAATGTATCTGATCTGCAAGTCCCATTGGTGCCCTACTTAACGCGTCAGCAATTTTATTTAGCTCTCCTGGTAAAGAGCAAACATCAAAGTTGTATTCCTGCAATTTTTATGCCCATCTGAAAATTCTAGAATTCCACTGTTTTTTCTTCTTTGATCCATTTCAGACAATTATGGTCTGTATAAACAGTGAAGAATTTGCCCTTTAAAAATTGGAAAAAAATTCTATTGTAAATAGTATGGCCAAACATTCTCTCTCCGTAATGGAATATTGTCTTTCATTATCTTTCAAAAGACGACTAGCATATTGAATTACAGACTTTTCAATAATTTCACCCTGGCCTAAATATCCTGCTATTCCGACTGTTGAAGCATCAACCACTATATAAAAGGGTTTATTAAAGTCTGGTTGAGCAACTACTGGCGTATTAACTAACAGTCTCTTTATTTCTAAAAATGCCTTTTCATGGGGTCGGGTGACGTTTCGTCCAAAGACATTTTGTCCATAAGACATTTCGTCCATTGACATTTCGTCCACAAGACATTTCGTCAAAAAGATTATTCGTCCACAAGACATTTCGTCCAACGGATTTTTCGTCCACAAGACATTTCGTCCCACGGATTTTTCGTCCACAGAACATTTCGTCCAATAGACATTTAGTCCAAAGGATTTTTCGTCCAATCCATATACTATATAGCCGCATGGTCACTGACTCACTCACTCACTGATCATCAAAATTCACAGGCCAAACTACTGGAGCTAGAAACACCAAATTTGGTATGAAGATGTAGGACCATGAGTTGGTAATGGGAAAAATCCGACTTTTTGGAAAAGTCGCCATCTTGGATCCAAAATGGCCGCCAAACCCATTGTTGTATAGAATAGAGAGGCTAAACGGGTAGGGCTATTGAATTGAAATTTGGTATGAAGGTACAATGACGCCAGTAGGTTAAGAAAATATTAGAAAATTTTGTAAAAGTCGCCATCTTGGATCCAAAATGACCGCTAAACCCATTGTTGTATAGAATAGGGAGGCTAAACGGCTAGGGCTATTGAAATGAAATTTAGTATACAGGTACATTATCAACAGTAGGTTACGAAAATATAACACAATGTACCCAAATACGCCATCTTAAATCCAAAATGGTGGACCCTTTTGTACATCATTCCTATTAGATTACGAAAATATTGCAATTGGATAAATATCTTTGGATACAGTTAAACTTGTTTTACGTTTTTGCATGATTTTGACAGTGAAAAATGCTGAAAAACTTTATTCGCCGATATTTCGGAAACTATGCGTTGTAGCGCAAAAATAAACCCAAATCTGGTTTTCGTAGAAAATTCTGTTTTCAGTGGCGTTGCCGAATCTAGCAAAAACGTTACTTAGAACTTAGGGTTGCATTTTGTATGGTTTGCACTACTGGTGGCTACTTTTCTCATGCATGCGCACTATATTTACCTCGTTACACTGTTTATTCCATATTGATATCACCATTTTATATTATATATATCCAGATGGGACTTTTAGTCTCTGACGTCATAGATTTTTGCTATTCCGACTGGAATTTTGTTCTTTAGAATGCATTACTGAGTAAGAAGACGTTTAATCCATCTTGATATGACCATTATAACGCGAGATATTGAAATGTAAATATTTCACAAAATGGCCGCCACAACTAAGTGATGGCATGTATTTTGGAAAATCCGAGATAGCTATCTTTCTCGGAGTGTCATTCTGAACGAAATGCCGTTTGTTCCACGTTTCTAGCAGATATTTTTATTTGTCTCCAAAAATTCAACATGGCGTCGTGGAGAGCTTCCGGTTCGTTTAATCGTCCATTTGCAACCTGCTTTTTCCCAAACTCGATATGGCAAACACGAATCTGAAGTCCTTTTATGTGTATATCATCTCTAAATAAGAAAACATTTTCTAAAATTCGTTAATTTTTAACATGGGATTATATAGGAATTAGATACATTATGCATTAAGTTCATAAATTATGGTCAGAAATGTAATTATCTGCTAATACGACAGCCGAAAACTATATCACGTGACATGTTGTGCATTGTTCGATTTGAATTTCGAGCTTCGCTTGTCAAGCT
>JAGDQP010001080.1:0-11500 GCA_022664845.1 Lepisma saccharinum
GCCATATTTATTTAAAGATGGCGACTTTCCAAAAAAATCTTACATGTTTGTAATCTACTTGTCAAAATACATCTTTATACTAGATTTCAAATTTCTATTTTAAACGATGTACAAAATTAATTTTTCGTCCGTCATATTTGTTTAAAGATGGCGACTTATAAAATATGTTCTTATATGTTTGTAATTCCTTTGTACTAGTTATCGTTTCTAAAAAATTTCAAGTTTCTAATTCTAGCCGTTTAGGCTGTGTATTCCTTCAAAAATAATTTCGTCTGCCATATTTGTTTAAAGATGGAGACTTTTAAAAATTATCTTATATATTTGCAATTCTTTTGTACTAATATATGTTTCTGTCAAGTTTTGTGTTTCCATTCCTACACGATTCGACTGTGTATTCTATGAAAACATCATTTCGGCGGCCATATTTGTGTAAAAATGGCGACCTATAAAAACCTTTCTTATATTTGTTCAATCCAATAATGGCAATACGTCTTCATATAAAATTTCAGTTTTGTAGCTCAAATGATTTGCAAAATAAATTTTATGTTTGCCATATGAAGTAAAAATGACGACTTTTAAAAAAATCAAAGGTTATTCCAAAATAAGTGCATTTCCCAGCTTCAAAACCAGTAAACACAACATTAACGTTTCGTCATGAGGATTACGTCATGAATCCAAACTTTCTCAAATTTACCTACGCTTTCGGAAGCTTTTCTACGCAAATTTAGTAAAATTACATTTTAATCAGTACAATAGATTCTTGTTGTTGTCTCAATTTTATATATGTCAGTAACAACTTATATTCAACCCTTGTGCAATTTACTAGCGCTTTTGGGAGCTTTTCTATGCAAATTTAGTAAAATTACATTTTAAGCGGTAGAATAGTTTCTTGTTTTTGTGTTAATTTTTATATATGTCAATGCCAACTTATATTCAACACTTATGCAATTTACAAGCGCTTTCGAGAGCTTTTCTATGCAAATTTAGTCAAATTACATTTTATTCAGTACGGTAGGTCCTTGTTTCTGTGTCAGTTCTTGTCTATGTCAACACCAACTTATATTCAACGATTCTGCCTGTGTTCGTTATCTATCTGTAATTTATCAACTATTTCAGGACGTTTGCTGTGCAAATTTAGTCACATTACATTTTATTTAGTACAATAAGTTCTTGTTTCTGTTTCAGTTCTTGTATATGTCAATACCAATTATATTCAACGATTCTGCTGAAGTTTGTTTTCTTTCTATAATTTATCATCTCTTTCGGAAGCTTTTCTGTGCACTTTTAGTCAAATTACATTTTATTCAGTACAATAAGTACTTGTTTTTGTCTGTTTTTGTATATCTCAATATCAAATTATATTCAACGATTCTCCTCGTATTCATTATCGTTCTGTATTTTATAATCTCTTTCGGAAGCTTTTCAGTATCATTTCCGTCAATATCACATTTTATTATGCAAAATCAGTGTTTATATTTCTGTATATCTCAATACCAACTTATATTCAACGATTCTCCTCGTGTTAATAATCTTTCTGTAATTTACCAAGGCCTTTGCAAGCTTTTCAGCAGAAGTTTAGTCAGATTACATTTTATTATGCAAAATAAATGTTTATAATTCTCTCTATCAAACAACAACTCTAACTAAAATTGTATCAAACAATTTTACTACCAATAAGAGGTACCTACACTTTTTAATATTCACGAGTACTTGAAGTTTTGTTACATCATCTCTATCATTGTCATCATTCAGCATTTTATTATTCTGTTTCCTTTTAAAATATTCATTTATGTTCTTCAAGTTGCAATATCAAAAGAAAGTTAACCATTGCAGAAGGCAGTTAAACGATTTTTCGGTGATCATCTTGTGTTGTCTGGTAAAGGGGTCGTGGAAAAAAAGCCAACTAATTTTTCTTTCTTTTCTCAAAACAAATTAATCTTTATGTGTTTTTTCTCTTCGTCCAAGAAGGAAAAAGCCTTCAGGGGGAGTACAAATTTCTGTTCGCAGCAAGGCAAAGGGGTGAGGAGCAATTGTTGAGGAATTTTATTTTTTAATTAGCGACCTGTCAATCCCCGGTATTAATATGTCGGGTAACAGCGAGAGTTTCGTTCAAGGAGCGTTCTCAATTTATTTTCTGAATAAATTACGGAGTAGATTTGGGAGTAACAAAAATAATTAATCACCATGGTATTAATCCGTCTGTTGACTCTACTGTTTATATTATCATTTTCTTTTTATTGGCATTATTTCCTATCTCTTAGAACTTAACGTGAATGGCTTTTCTCCCTGTCTCGTGGTTCTTTAAGTGATGGTCACCTACTAATTATTTCTCGCTCCAAATGCAGGAATATCCTGGCATGCCATGTTTTGCAGCATATTTGTACTATGATGTTTGTTGTCAAACTATTAGGCGTACAGTGAAACAATTCTCCTGCAGGAGAAACCTAAGCAAGCCCCAACCTCCATTTACTTTTGTCGTTCACTGTACAAAATATTGACATCTAATCTTAAATAAATATCAAATTCAAAAGGACATTTAATGACTTGTGTAGTGGTTGCCTTGCCAAAGGAATACATCAAAGCCACAACTTATCACAGGGAGGATATTTTTTTTACTTTGGGGACCCACCTTTCACCCCTGTTTCTATGCATTTTTTGCACAAGCTGGGTTGTGCAGAACGAACAGTTTTTTGCTCTTCCCATTTTGGGACAGGCTGTCCCTAGAGATTCTCGGATTGCCGGTGTTCGGACAGTCGAAGAATCTGCTTTGTTCCCTCAGTTTTGACTTCTGGTGGTGCCGAACGGACTTTGGACTAGGAGTCAAGAATGTTCGCCTGGTCTTTGTTTCTAATTTTGGAACTTTTCTTGGGGGATACCCTACCATTGTCTTTTATTTGCTATTTTATACAAAAAACATTTAACATATAGAACTCATACACAAGGACAGCACAACATGCCCTTATTCATGCGGAAACCTTTCTCTTGTGTGTCTGTGTATAAAAGCGTAACTTAAAGTGAAAGATTTATTCTCTGCTCTTCAGTCAAAATGTTACGTGAATTTGAGAGTCATGGAATTATATTCACTGATATTAGCATATTTAAGAAGAGGTACGTTAATATTTTCGAATTTGTTTTAAAATGTGGCGAACTTATATTATTCGTAACTTATTTAAAGAATATGAGAGAGGTGAAAATAGCACTATTTCACAGAAACTTTATTTGCTACAGCATTTACTGTTGTTAGGTGAAAACAATATACCAAATGAGCTATAGAGTGCGTTTCAGAATTTAAGAACTAAAATACGTAGATTTTAAAAAAGTGGAAAATGCATGCAACTCTGGGGATGATAGTATTTCACCAGCATTATCACAATCATTAGCTTCAGCTTCACAATCGGTTCCATTAGGCACATTTCGTGCAGTTGAGGACAATAAAAAATATTTCAAAATACAAAAAGCGTCAAGGAAAACATAAGTTAAAAGAAAATTAAAATAATGATGATGATGATGTTAATGACAATGGAGATTCTCATGATAATGCTGTAAATGAGGAGGAGGAGGAGGAGGAAGAAGAACAATTTTATTCGCTACACGTCGCCTTGTGAGCATAGCAAATCAATACTTTCCTAGATTTCGAGGAACAGGTCGAGAAATTACATTTCGATTATATTATAAAGACGTGACAAGCAGAGTAGATGCGACTGAATTAATAGAAAAAGGTTTAGATTATGTCATTTCATATGCAAAATGTCATGTTAAAAAAACAGTTATGATGCGTGTAGTGCTTAGGAACAAAAGAGACCCAAATTCAAAGGCTATAAGGCTATCATGGAGATTAGCTAGTCAAGTAAAAGCCGAAGTTTTTTTTCAGGTTATTGCTAGAGTATTGCATTCGAATAAGTCATTCATGTCATCTGATCTTCTGACGCTACAAGTTCAGCATATTTCATTAGCTGTCGGTGGATAAAAAAGGCAGAATTTTGTGCGAGGATGTCGTAACTTAGCGGCAAGAGCTAAAACAAAACAGAGTATTATTAGTATTTCAGATGAAAAAACAGAAAGTACAAACAAGAAGCTTTGCCTAGCAAAATCGTTAGTGGTAGGTAAATGTTATGCTGATTACATTGCTGATCCAAATAAGAAAAGCACAAAAGACTCAAAGTGGAATATCTACGAAAATAAACCTAAAAAACTGAGAATAGCTGCTCAAGAACTTTGTCATCTTGCGTAGGTTGATTTACAAACGAATGCTGGAGGAATAAATGAATACGCAAGTTTCAGGCGTATTTGAAGGATTATAAAATAACAGTATTTGATGAAGGAGATAACCCTACTGTATTGTTTTCAGAATAGGTTACATATTGCGGAGAGAAAAATTTATTTATTGCTAGATAAGAAAGATAATCATTTCTATGTAATAACAAATTTAACCGCAGTATTTGCAACCAAGTTTTTCTGTGAACATTGCTACAGCGTAGCACCTTCTGAGCGTCATCAATGCAGACATATGTGTCCAGATTGTTGTTCTGTACCACCCTGTATAAACGATGTAGATCATGCAGTCTAATGTGTTCGCAGCAATCGACGGTTTTAAGTTGCAGCATGTTAAGCAAAATAATCTGTGAATTTGAATAGAAGTGGTACAGTTTGCGGTCAGGTTTTTGTGTGCAAACTTTGTGATAGGTTATTAGATCGAGGTAGTAAATACACAGAACACCATGTTTGTTGTCATTCATAGTGTTACACGTGTGATAAATTAGTACCCGAAGACCATTTATTTTATATACAAAATCACAAAAAAGTTAGACCTACTAAGTTTTAACTTGTTTTCTGTGATTTGGAATGTACATAGAACAAAAACTATAGTTCAGAGGGCGATAAAAAAGACAACATTGCACATTCCTAACGTTTGTTGCGTTCAGCAGTGCTGTAATATGTGTATTAAAGACTCTGATATGAATAGAGAATGCAATAATTAAGGTGTTAAAAATATTGCTTCACAAATGATCCAATTAACGAGTTTGTATCATATTTACTTGTTGATCGCAAGTCCACGCGTCACATGTATATTATAGCCCATAACGCAAAAGCATATAATCATGTGTTTATTTTGAAGAATTGCTTAGAGAGAGACTCTCCAATTGTACCAAAAGTCATTATGGATGGTTTGACACTTCCTTACATGTCTTATGAAAAGCTAATATTTATATATTCTCTAAACTTTCTCGCTATGCCTCTTTCTCAATTTTCAAATGTTTCATCTGAATGTAGTAAAATGTTACTACCCTCATCTGTTTAATACATCCGATAATGCGACACATAAAGCAGAATTGAGTTTTTTCAACCAAATCGTATGGCTCCTGATGATAGAGAGAATTTTTTTATTTTGTATAAAAAAAGGAATCGGAAACTTCTATTTTGTACGACAATGCAAATGAGCTAGTAAAATATTGTATGGATGATGTTAATGTATTACGAGAAGGCTCTTTACGATTTCGTGAATATTTTCTTCAATTGTCTAATGTAGACCCATTTACACAAGGCATTACAATAGCTAGTGCGTGTCACATAGCTTTTCGTCAAAACCTTTTGAAACAAAATACAATTTGTGTATTACCCAGTACTCAGGGCTATCGCTCGCTTGGAAATCAGTCAAAAATAGATCTGAAATGGTTACTTCTTCCAGAAAGATGGGAAAGTTTTGACATTCAAATGGTAGGCAAACCACATGAACAACGTGTACTTGGAGGCTATTTAGTAGATGGGTATAATGCATCTAGCCGTAAAATCTTTGAGTTTTTAGGTAGTTTGGCTTATGGATGAGACTAAAGTTTTCAAAATAGGCAGGCACCTATTTTTCCAAATTGTGATATAAACGATACTATGCATGCACGTTTTAAAAAACAGACACAAAATAAACGCACTAAAGAAACTTGGATATCAGGTCATATACATATGGGAACGTAAGGTTCGAGCAGAATTATCTGAAAACCAGATTTAAATATTGAATTAGAAGAACATCCTCTGATTAAAAGTGCTCCTCTGGAAGCTCGAGACTTCCTATAAGCATTTAAGTTGTACGCGAAAAGAAACGCTGATACACTTATTCGGTATTACGATTTCACCAGTCTTTATCCGTATCTCATGAAATGCGGGAAATATCCCGTGGGACACCCGAAAGTAATGTAGGGTGAATGGTGCCCTAACCCTGAAGAGCAATTTAGTATGGATGATATTGCTAAAATAACTATATGCCCGCCTAATAATTTAAACATACTAGTTTTAGGTTATAAAGTAGGTGGTAGACTGTTATTCCCATTATGCAGAAAGTGTGCTATTCGTATGAATGAAATTAATCACACATGTGCACATACCCGTGAGGATCGCTCATTTACAGCTACTTATGTCATTGATGAAATACAGCTGGCTGTTGCTAAAGGCTATGAAATTATTTCTATACTTGAAGTATAGGAATCCGAAGTGGAACAGTACAATGTTAACACAAAAGAAGGGGGATTGTTTACAGTGTGAAACAGGAAGCCAGTGAGTGGCCGAGTTGGGTACAATCAGATGAGGATAAAAAGAAATATTTAGATGATTAAGAAATACATGAGGGATTTCGAATATGAGAAGATCGTATTCATCTTATTTCTGGGTTACGCGCCGTTGCTAAGCTCTGTCTAAATTCTTTATGGGGAAAATTTTCTCAGAATCCAAATAAGACGAAGACATCTATTTTTCATGATCCACACCAGTTATTTACAAAATTAACCGAGCCAGGGACAATAATAGAAAATGTGTTTTTTGTTAAGCGGAAGGTGGTTTCGGTTAGTTGGCCCTATGCAGAAGAATGTGCTGCTCAAAGTAGTTAATTCGAAAGTAAATGTTGTCATAGTAGCGTACACGACTGCGCTTGCCCGCTTAAAATTATATGAAATATTGGATATATTAGGTAAGAACTTATTATATTGTGATACGGATAGTGTTATTTTTGTGGAAAGCTTCGAACTTTAAGAAACTATAAAATTAGGTGATTATGTAGGTCAAATGACTGACGAGCTCTCTTCATTTGACGATGGCGCATTCATTTCAGAGTTTTGTAGTGGGGGACCTAAATCTACGCTATGACAATATATTGTCCTCTTAAAAAGGAGGAAAGAAAATTAGTAAAAGTAAAGGGGATTACTCTAGATTATAGTGCTTGTAATGTTGTTAATTTCGAAAGCATGATAAAACTTATTGAACGCTTTCGAGATGTGAATGATGATGATAATCAACAAGAGGGGGGGGGAGATTTTAATAGGCTTTCCGTCCACTATCGTACTAAAGCAAGCGTTTGATTTGATATAGTGAGTACGTGTGTTGTGAAGACTTATCAAATAATATATAAGAAGAGACGAATTGTTCGACACACGCTTGATTCGTATCCGTACGGTTATGAACATTAGTACGCAGACATGTTATCGGAGCACCCGTTTACATGTATTGTCACCGAACCTTCCTGCTGTGGAAAATCGACATTTGTTTTAAATTTTTTAAAGCATCTAGATAAGAAAGTGAATAATGTAAATTTTGATAAAATAATATGGTGTTGTTGCTCTGATTTTGTACCGGATATTTCATCGTTATCCACCGAAAATGAGAACTTTCCAAACAAAATTTCATTTCATCGTGGGTTTCCGAATGTGCAGGATATAACATTAGCGGGCGCTGAGAAGTGTTTATTTATTCTTGATGATTTAATGTCGAATGTGTATAGTGACAATGGAATAAGTGACCTTTGCACAAAAGAGTCGCACCATAACAATTGTTCTGTTATTTTAATTACACAAAATTTATTCCATCATGGACGTAAAGCTAGGGATATTAGTTTAAATTTCAAATACTTAGTTTTGTTTAAAAATCCACGTGATTGTCAGCAAATAGGAATTTTAGCTCGACAAATTTGTCCCTCGAATTGGTGTGGCTTTGAGAAAGTATATAAAGATGCAACACATCTACCTCATTCTTATATGGTTTTAGACTTTAGTCAGACTACCCCTGCAGCGCTTGGTATTCAAAGTTATATACTCTCGAATAAGTATTCGTGCATTGTGTATGTGCCAAATGTGAACGAGAATTTGATATATAATGAAAATACCAAAGCATATACGATCAAATAAAGCCCTGTTAGAAGTACTGCATTCTACTTGTACACAGTTACGGCAGGCAATTGTAAAAGCGGCAGACGGAAAATTAATACGTGTTTTAAGTGAATTTGCATTAAGTGTTTTACGCGGTAATGTAAAGCTTTCCAAACCAGCTCATAAGAAATTAAAGTGATATAAAAATGCATTCTGAAGTATCGCCCAACGCCGTACGCCTATTTATAAAAAACTCCGCCATTATACAACAAAGTGGTTTTCTTCCTGTTTTAATTGGTGGTATATTAAGTGGACTTTTGGGCTTTCTGGGAAACTCATAGTTATTTTTTTGTTATTTAAAATGAGCGTATATCAGAAAATGTTAATTACACCCGAGCAATTTCAGAAAATACGTGGAAACGAACTGAACACAGGTTTATTTAAATTAGACGGAGAAATGCAAAAAATTTCTATATACAAAGCATATCTCAGACGATGAAAAGTGGTTCTTATATAGACAAGCTATAGTTAAGTATATTAGTTTACATCGAAAAAATCGTGAACCTGTTTCCATTCCAATTGTTCCGAAATTAAATTATATTAATAGCAGTTCTAAGTATAATTCGATACTCTTTGATTCTGAACATGTCACTGCTGATGACGAAGCAGATAGTGGACAGTAGACGAAAAAAGAAAAAGAAGAAAAAGGTGTTTCCAGAGGTAAGTAGTACAGCCAGCCACGTGTTACGACGAAATAGACAGAAACGAAGGAGTCTCAGTAAAGCACTTGGCCTAGAACTGGAGAAAAAGAAAAAGGAGAAAACGTGCTCGCTGGAAGCGAGTTGAGAACAAATCATATTCATGAACGACTTCGTAACCGAGATGGAGCGACAGCTGCAACACACATTGAACCAACTTTTGTTAGGAAATGAGACAGGGAGCTAATTTAAACCGGATATTACATATATATATTATAACCGCGAGCGAGGATAATCGTTTACAACACTAAATAAACTGTGGAATGCGACAGTGGAAAAAATTCTGAAACAAGTTTTTGCCAATTGGCTACTAAAACAAGATACGTATACGTTACATAGACCAAGACATTTCATATCCCCGCAATAGCTATTCTGTAAATAACATAGATGATCTTTGGGAGGCTGATATAGTGGATGTACAATCGATAAAAAATATAACAGTAATTATTCTTTTATTTTAGCAATCATTGACGTTTTATCCAAATTTTCATTTGCAATTGCATTACGCTCTATATCAGGTTATAATCTCATACAAGCATTTGAACAAATTCTCAAACAAACTAAACGCAGACCACTTGTTTTACAAAAAAATGCTGGGACTGAATTTAAAAATTCTGTGTTTCAAAAGTTATTTCGAAAATATCAAATAGAACACCGAATTCCTAAAAATACAGATATTAAAGGTGCGGTTATTGAAAGATTTAATCGTACATTAAAATCTCGAATGTGGAAATATTTTACGGCGAATAATCATATCGCTATTTGGATGTGTTATCCAAGTTAGTTAAGGGGTATAACGCTTCTATTCATTCTAGCATCCAGCTCATACCGGACTGAGTTCACAAAGGAAATATATACTTAGTGTGGCGGAACTTAAAAAAGAGAAAGATATATAATAGGGAACTGGTAAAACGGAGCAATGCTACAAATAGAAAAAACAAACAAATATTAAAAATTGGCGATACTGTACGAGTTAGTAAACAAAAATTGCCATTTCAGAAAGGATATATACTAAACTGGTCTGAGTAACACTTTATATTAGACCAAATTATTCAACGTACTCCTGTTCCTGTCTATATATTAAAGGCTTTTACAAAATAATGTATTCGATGGAACCTTCTATACAGAAGAGTTACAGAAAATAATTGTACCAAAACGTAAGCAATATAAAATAGAAAAATTACTTCGCAAGCGTCGACATAGGGGGCAAGTTCAATATTTAGCTAGATGCAAAAGGATACTCTTCAGCATTTGATAGCTGGATTCCTCCTAGGAACGTTAAAAATTTAAGAGAAGCACACAGAAAGAAATTACAAATGTAGAAGCATGAATCAAACAGGTTTCTATGTATTTCTGCCTTCTAATAGCTCAAACAAATATTTTCCTAATAACTCAATTGCTGAATTTACGACAAAATTGCCTTACCCAATTTCACTTGATGAAGAATGGGAAGTGGGACTTTCTGAAATTATGTTACAAATGTAATAGAATTCCCATCTTCAAATGTTAGCATCTCGTTTCCTGCTATGAATTACCTCAGTGTATCTAGTTTCTTTAAATATATTTTAAATAATGCATCAAATGAATTACCAGCAGAACAATTTAAACAATGTAAAGCTGAATTAATTCGCGAAGGAGAAAAGGTATTTGGAGAAAACGTCCAATCACTCTCGAATAATAATGCTTATACTTATACTACAATGAATAAATTATTGGTGGGTGGTAAAAAAACTAGAATATTTACAATTTACTCAAATCGACGTGTATTTAAATGACAACCTCGTCACACATTCTAGTACTAATTATCATTATAAACTAATCTTGGAAACCTTACTATATTACGATAAACACGCATTAGATACACATTTACCACTTCGAGGGTTTGCATTGGATACAGCATGACATGTAGAATGTACTAGTGATGATAACAATGCAGGATTCAAGCAATGCAGAGCACCTTTCTTTTGGGCTCCTGCAAATGCAACCACAACTACGAACTTGCACAATGAAATCGTGTATATTTCTCCTTTACATGTTGACTTTTTTCGTCAAGACTAATTATTAGTCAACGTGGAGCAATTGAAAGTCATTCTTACACCAGCAAAAGATTCATTTTATTTATTCGGTCCGTCTAGAGATATAAAAGTAAAATAAATTATTAAAAGAGCCTGCTTACACATACGCAATTTTAAACTAAATTCAACATATTTCCTAGAGCATAGTAAGGCCTTTACTAAAGGTACACCCAATATTTTTAAACGTTCTGAAATAAAACCGTTCACGATTGCTTATGGACATGAAACTGTCACACTAAATATCTGGTGTAGTAAAAAGTAATCCATTATTTTGCCAATAGATGGCTTCAGTGATCTGTATCTCGCGTTGTATAAGTCCGATCGGGCTCAACGAGATGGCGTTCAAACGATGAGATTGCGTACTACAAACACTGTTCAGATAGTTGTGATGAGTTGACTCAGTGTTGTGTGAGCGCGAGTCAAAATGGACACTAGCAAAGAGAAAATACGCTATATTTTACAGTTTTTCTTCGATAAAGGCGAAAACGCAAGCCAGGAGGCTGCAAATGTGAATAGTGTTTATAGTCCTGATACTGTAACAGCC